>OY757915.1:65883405-66003405 GCA_963585895.1 Sepioteuthis lessoniana
CATGTTTTTCAATCAGTATTACCAATCTGAATTTTTTTTAAGTCATGATTTTCTAGACATTCCCTGGGAACAAGTTTTTGACACAAAAGAATATTTTTTACCATACTTCTGATACTCTATTCACCTGGTCTGAATATTTGTGATTATTTCCTGTTCCAAAAATTCCAAACTCGACTCCTGGTAAAAATATGCAAGAGGTCGTAACGAACCAACAGAAATCAGTGTCAACTGAAGACTTCCAGTAATGGTTTCCTGGAGAAGAAACAATGTCTTCGTTCGTGTGTGGCTTCACATGAAAACTATTTTTAAAAGATAAACTTTATTAGTATTCTTTTTTTAAATAGCAGGGCCTCATTTATAAGTGTAGATTTTCTCAACTATCAACAGGCCATTCTCTTCTAACAATGAACCTGTCACTGCCGCTTGCCATGAACTCCTCTTTGCTGCTGATGCGTAATCTATGCACACATTAAGTGCCACTACATGCCAGAAGACAAGATAACATTACTGTTATATCCTATGTGATAGTTTCTCTAAGATATCAACTTTGTATTGACATGTCATTTAATGCCATCCTTATAGGTCAAATCATGTCTTAATCGGCAAAAGCGTCGATGAGAACTCTTCATCGCATTTCTCAAAGTCCAAAAAAAAAAAATGAAAGAAAGAAAAAGAAAAGATCGACTAAAAATATTTTGCGTCATTGACCTTGTTTCAGATGTGTAACAATCATAATGTTCGTTTGTTTTGTTTTTGTTATGTTTTATCGCTTGTCAACCCTTGTGGGTTATTTAATGCCGAATCCTATATATACATATATATATATATATATACATATAATTTGTAAGTGAATAGTTTGTAGGTGACATTTTTAAATGAGTCAACGCTCATTTGTTTGCACACGGTTAAATGATTTCAAGAACACTAATAATTAATTGTGACGTTGCATAATTGATTATCCCAGGACGAGAGCCCATTTTATGCGCATGTCTGGTTGAATTCTACTCTGACCTGAAGAGATCGATATCTCGGTCATTGTCCTCTGTTACGTAGAATGTATATCGCCGAGGGCAGTATGGCACTTGACACCCCACAAAATAAATCCCGGTCAAGACTCCTATTTCGGGCGTATGATAAACAGACAAATAATGTGGAGGTTAATTCGGGGCTAGACTGATCTCAGACGTTGGTAAGGGGGTGCCAATTCCCTTTCACCAGCACCACCAAGTCCTTTGATTTCCTACCCCCTTAGATCACGGAAGAACGAGCTTCTAGGTTAGATAGCTTTGGAAAGTAAAAGTATGTCATCATCATCATCATCATCATAATCATCAAGGTATGCTGATAGCATGAAATCCTTTGTCTGTCTGTCTGTCTGTCTGTCTGTCTCTCTCTCTCTCTCTCTATTCGTCCCTATCTGTCATCGCACTTAATAGATCCTCGATTGGGCACTCAGTGTCCGGACAGATCTGATCGATGTAAGTTTCGGTGGCCTAATGAGTAGAGTGTTCGCCAATAGTCCGGGAGACCGGGGTTCAATCCCAGGTCGAGTCATACCAAAGACTCAAAAAATGGTACTTAATGCCGCCTTGCTTAGCACTCAGCACAATAAGGTAAGGATCAAGGGTAAAGTGGAGCAATCCAGGGAAAGAAGTAGCGCCCTCCCCTACACCTCGGTGTAGTAGCTATTGAAAAGGGAGCCTTGGGGTCACCCTCGACTACGGTTGGCAACTTTACTTACTTTATAGGTAGGAGTCAACGGAAAAACGTCGTTAATGAGTTCGTCCTTACTTCGCCAAAAATGCCTAGCATGTCTTACTTTGATGGTTTGAATAACGTGAGGTAAGTGGCTGTATAGCTGCTGCTTTGTGTGGTGTTGCTTCCAGTATTTATTCAAAACAGTATGTAGTGTAATTCTGATCTAGTTTTATCTCAAGCGTTTCGTCAGAAACCAAGTAGTGCAGCTATAAAGCTCGTGCTTTTCTTGACACCGCTTTCAGTAGATAAGATATTGCTACCGAGAAATCTGAACTGGTCTACTAATTTCCAAGTCTTGGCTTTTAATGAGGAGATGACACTGTCTTAATAAAAACATGAACACTGTTTTATTTGAGTTCACGTAGAGACCAATGCTTCTTGTTGCTTGCTCAGAGCTAAAAGTCTGTAAAAAACAAAAATACTTTTGATAGAAATAATTCTAAAAAATAATAACAAGAGAATTGCTGTCACTCAAACCCCAGTGGAAAACCACCTGCTAATTGCAGCACAAAGATGTCATAAGGACCAATTATGTTAAAGCAAAAATAGATAAGACGCAACAAAATAACAAGTGTAGGTTATGAAGTGATAGAAACGAAACAATTAATCACCTAATAAGCGAATGTAGCAAATTGACGCAAAAAGAGTATCCGACTAGACACAATTGGTTGGGGAAGGTACTATTTACCAACCCCTCCGCTCGGGCAGGATATGACACAAGGTCAATTTTTAAGCGGAGTTTAACAGGTTTGAATTCAGAGTTTTCCTTCTCCTAGACTAGTTGCCTAACCAAGGCTGAAGAACCTAGTCTGTCCTACTATTTACCCATAGCTGGAGGGAGAATAATTGGATTCATACCTTTCCCAAGGGTATTAGTGCAATGTGAAATGCAATCAGTCTCGTCCAGGATTTGAACTTGTATCGCCGTGTTCATTTCCTACGGCGATAACGACTACACCACGGGCACAATTGGTTGGGGAAGGTGATCGTCAAGGAATCGAGCAAGAAATTAAAATGTGACCATACGAACAAGTGGTATTTTCACAACCCAGAATCCGTCCGGAAGAATGAGACGCACGAACATCCCTGGGATTTTGATGTACAAACAGATCACCTAATCTCGACCAGACCTAGTGATAGTCAACAAAAAAAAGAGAACCTACTGAATAGGGGACCACAGAGTAAAAACCAAAGAAAGAGAAAAGAGAGAAGTATTTGGAACTTGCCACTAATTGGTGCGTTAGGAACAATCCCCAAAGGCTTGGTAAAGAAAATGGAAGATTTAGAAATCAGAAGACTAGCGGAAACCATCCAGACTACATTATTTTTAAGATTGGCTAGAATGCTGAGAAGAGTCCTGGAGACTAGAGAAGACTTGCTGTTACTCAGACTCCAGTGAAAGACCATAAGCTAATGCTGGCGTGAAAAATTGGCAAGAATAATGATAACAATCAAAAACAAGAAAACTAGACCTAGTTTAAATTAATAAGAAAAAAAGAACTTGTCGTTGAGGGATTTTGCCGTTCTAGTGGACCACAGAGTGAAAGGATATTAGTTCGAAAGTGAATGTAATAACGTAACTGAAATTCGAACTTGCTCACAAAGATGTTACAGTCTAGTACATTAATCGCTACACCACGAGACACCCCCCACCATCACCGAACAACTGAGGAGACTAACTGACCATCCAAACTACAGCATTATTAAGATCGGCCAGAATACTGAGAAGTGTTCTGGAGACTTGAGAAGACTTACTGTCATTCAAACTCCAGTGAAAGACCACCAAAGTTGGTGTGTAAAACTTACAAAAATTAAAAGTAATAATATACTTTGTAAAAGCTTAAATATATAAGGTTTAGTTTGTTTTCCTTGTTTCAATGGCATATCAACTTTCATAGATTATCTAATGCTAAAGCCATCTCTGTTAAAAGTAGATGTGCCAAAATGGTATTATTCATCCCATTGCTAAGTAGATACATACCTTTCCCAAGAGTATTAGTCCGAAAGTGAACGTAATAGCGCGATTAGGGTTCGAACTCAGTCACTACGTTTACAGTCCAGCACTTTAACCACAACACCACGAAAGGTTTTCTCAAGTGGGATTTCTATGTGTCTTGATATAAACGCTAAACGACAAGAACAGCTCATTGCGTGTTAAGCTAGTTTTACTTGACCATTGAACTAGTTCAAATGCTAAATTTGAACATTGTATGGAGTAGTTCGAGTTTGAATTTACTCAAACCCTTGCCACGGGCAGGATGAGACACGAGGTTAATTTTTAAGCAGAGTCATGCTAGTTTGAATAGAGAATTTTCCTTCACCAAGAACGTTGCCTTAGCAAAGCTCAAGAGACCAGTCTGCCCTACTATTTATCTATGGATGGTTGCGTAGAGAGAAAACATGGATTTATACCTTTTCCAAGAGTATTAGCGCCGCTTCAATAAATAAACCGACTAACGCTATAGAACACACCGACTGGATCTCTGCAGAGGGGTAAGACCCACCTCTACCCCAACAAGTGTACTGGATATGACACTAAATTGCATCTGATGGCGAGGCTCCAATCTAGGAGCTTTGGGAATTGTGGGAATTACTATTACTCCTAAACTCACGCTGACCAGGAGTGATAGTACCTGTCTGCGTCCTTTCTATGGGTCAAATAGAAATATTTAATCCTTTACTATACTTTTGGAGGAGCCCGTGGTGTAATGGTTATCGTCGTAAGAAATGGACACGGCGACACGAGTTCAAATCCTGGACGAGACTGATTGCATTTCACATAGCACTAATACCCTTGGGAAAGGTATGAATCTAATTATTCTCCCTCCAGCTATGGGTAAATAGTAGGACAGACTAGGTTCTTCAGCCTTGGTGAGGCAACTAGTCTAGGAGAAGGAAAACTCTGAATTCACCCCTGTTAAACTTCACTTAAAAATTGACTTTGTGTCATATCCTGCCCGAGCGGAGGCGTTGGTAAATATGAATCCTTTACTATACTTGTCCAAACAAATGTCTTTAATTAAATTATTAGTATTTCATAGCAATACTTTAAACTATTTAACTGTGTGCAAGCGAAAAAATAAAGTTTTATAGAATTCCTAGTGTTAAATAGCAATACTTTAAACCATTTAACTGTATACGAATAAAATTGTTAGTGTTAGATAGCAAAGGGTGTTCCTTAAGGGTGGCCCAGCGGTTAGAGTGTTCGCCAATGGCCCGGGAGACCTGGGTTCAATCCCAGGTCGAGTCATACCAAAGACTTTAAAAATGGTACTTGATACCACCTTGCTTAACACTCAGCATTATAAGGTACGGTTCAAGGGTAAAGTGGAGCAATCCTGGGAATGGAGTAGCGCCCTCCCCTACACCTTGGTGTAGTAGCTATCGAAAAGGGAGCCTTCGGGTCACCCTCGACTACTATAACTTTTACTTAGCAGTCAATAAACGGACACCAGATAAGATGCAAAAGATTTTTATTTAATAACTAAACATTTTGGCTATCATGAAATATTCCTTAAACAAACTAGATTAAATCATTCAAATTAATGGTATAATTTTTACCAAGCCATGCAAAGGAAAATATTATGCCGTAATCCAATATTGAAGAAGCAAAATATAGAATGCATTGTCAAAAAAATAGAATTAATTCTTACTTACTTCCCCTTGAGCTTTTATGACATCCTTAATTCTTTCAGTCATGAAATTCATTAATCTAAAGTAAATATTATTCATCAAAGTTGTTCCAATTTTCGCGAATATCAGTAAGTAGATCTTTTTTGATAGTTCGAGCCTTTTCATGAACCTTTTTTTTTTTCATTTTCCACCATAATTTTTTAGTTAAATCTAAATCCGGACTGTTGACTGGCCATGTCATTTGGTTTTATTTGCCTTTTTTGAAGAAAAGTTTTAATCCACTTTGTTCTATGACAAAATGCTTAATTGTCCTGAAAAATGACTTCATCATCAACGAACCATTTTACAGGTATTTAAATATACACATGTGTAATGATTGTTGCCATCTTCTCTGATTCTTTAAACGACATGTGACCCCATATCATGAATTGGGAACTTTACCTGTTTTCTTCCAGCTGTAATTTTTATGTTTCATTTGAAATGCGCCAGACAAAAGTTCCAGCATCATCACATTGGCCAATACAGATTCTTAACGTATTACTGAACATCACTTTCATCCAATTATCCATTCGCTATGATTGATTCTCTTTCGTCCGCTTTAAACTCATTTTCTTCTCTTTGTGTGTTAGTGCTGGTTTTCGTTTGTAAATTCCGTTTCATTCAGCCGATTTACCGTTCTGTCAAAAACAGTGACTTCTGTTTCTTGTACATTTAAATCCTGGAAAATTGGTTTGTGCCACTTCTAAACAAAGCTTAGTACATAACTATTGTATATAAAGTCTTACTGTTTACATTTTAGATGCTAATCTTCATTAGTATTATGTTCAGGCACCTAACGTGGTGTAATGGTTTGGTTTGGTTTGCTGGCATATCAACCATTGTTGGTCATTTAATACCAAATCCTGTTTTTACTTATTTATATAACATAGAGGATTTGTAAACACATTTTGTAGATAAGACAGTTAGAGGATCAAACAGTTCTATTTCTGACAATTCAGTTTTACATAAGTTAACAAAGATAAATGGTTCTAAGTATTGCTGTGCATCGTTGACAATTCAATTAAACATCAGCCATTTGTTTACACACAGTTAAATGATCAAACGGTTCTATTTCAAGCAATTCAATTTAGCTTGGCATTTGTTAGTGCTCAGTTTAAATGTCAAACAGTTCTATTTTATCCATAGATAGGACCCTATCAGGTGCTACCACTTCGAGCCAAAGTGGACCTAGGAGTAATGGCAATAAAGGGATACTCCACATTCCCCCAAGATTCAATATTACTGGAGTCTCACCATCAGATCGTTTAATGTCATATCCAGAACACTCGTTGGGTGGAGGGGTCTTACCCCTCTGTAGAGATGTAGTCGGTGTATTCGGCAGCCCCAGCCGACTGAGCTCGTGGTGTAATGGTTAGCAAGCTAGATTAGCTTACTATTGTTAATGAGTTCGATACTCACTAGACCCCCACCCCATACTTCTGGCCTTTTGCCATAGTTTAGCTTTAAAAATAACTACCTTTTTTCATTTTCTTGACATTAATTTCTCTAATAGATGAGTTGAAGTTTTCGCACGACTTTTTGACCCCCTAATTGGGACTTGATGGCACTCGACTACAAATTCGCTTTGTAGGTGGAACTTAGAATACGCTAACTATATCCTCTGCATCGGGAAAAGACCCCACTGAAAAAGGGGACACGAAATCTATTTGCATAAAGAATAATCCCTTGAAGTCAAAATTGATCGCTAAGGATTATTATGAATCACTTGAATCCATAGAGTGTTCGCCAATGGTCCGGGAGACCGGAGTTCAATCCGAGGTCGAGTCACACCAAAGACTTTAAAAATGGTACTTGATACCTCCTTGCTTAACACTCAGCAATATAAGGTACGTATCAAGGGTAAACTGGAAAAATCCAGGGAAAGGAGTAGCGCCCTCCCCTACACCTCAGTGTAGTAGCTATTGAAAAGGGAGCCTTCTGGTGGCCCTCAACTCCGGTTGACAACTATGATTATTAGTATTCGATAGGAATACTTGAAACCATACAACTGTATACAAATTGTTTATATTAGATTGAAGCATAGGGGAAGTAATGGCTAAGAAGTTGGACTGTGTCTTGAAATAAACGAGTTCGAACTCCAGTCGTGCTCTTACCTTCACTTTCAGACTAATAATCTTGGGAAAGGCATGAAACCTCTTCTCCCTTATGATTAGGGTTAATTAGTATCAGTGCTGTTCTTCTATAAGGATGGCTTTGGCATTAAATAATCCACAAATGTTGATATGCCATTAAACAAAGATACCAAATAAATATACTTGCTATCATTTAACTGTGTAAAAAAAATCTCTTCAGAAACAACTACACAAAAAATGTTAATACAAATATAGAACAAACGCGATTCTCTCACCTCTTGGTATAAAATAACCCTAGACGGTTGTCATACCGTTAAAAGCTACCAGTTGATCAATTAAGCTTTAAATGTATTGAATTCTATTTTTACCAAGTGTTCCGTATTCTTCGGCCTTGTGCCAGACTAGGGCAAAATTGGTAAGCATCAAAACGACTCCTTTGTATTAACACAGCCGGGTTGAATCGAAAACTCTTGTCACTTTCGATAAAAAAATAACATATCCGTTGCATATTGTCCGTTACAATGACCGTCCAACCGGCGTCACAGACACTGGCTACGTTTCCCTCTTTCCTCTCAAAATGCCACTTATGCTTCTAATATATTTGCTTCACTATCAACCGGCCATTCTTTCCCAGCAATGAATCTGACACCGCAGTCGGTGCTCGCCGTGGACTGCTGCCCGTCGGATGAGTAATCTGTACACATCAAATGGCACTTCCGGGTAACATTGCAGTTATCTTATGCATTAGCATCCAGAACATACTAACCTTCCGCCGTCATGCCACTTATTGCCTCCCGTACAGGTTAAATCATTGCATGTTTCAATCGTTAAAAGCGACCCTGTTTACGTGTTTCTACAAGTTAAAGAAGGACCAATAATTCCCAAACAGAATTTCACACCCTGTCATTGGGTCTTAGAATACACAATTGCACCCCCTTTAGGAGGAGTAAGACCCCCCTCTAAAAAGGAGTATCCAGAGTACAACGCTAAACTGCATCTGATGGTGAGACACCAGTTCTGAAGATCTAGGGATTGTAAAGTACCTCTTCATTGTCATTACACCCAGGTCCACTCTGACCCAGAGTGGTCGTATCTGTTAGGATCCCATCGATGGTCAAATAGATGTTTGAAAATTATAAGTATTAGATAGGACTGTGTGCCAAAAAAAACCTCTTAAGAAACAACTACATAAAAAAGTAAATATGAACGTATAATGAACACGATTCCCTAACCTCTAGGCATAAAATAACCCTAAACAGACCCACATGCCGTTAAAATCAATCAAAATCTAATAAAAGTATTTCGTTCCTTTTATCGATTTAATCAAGGAGGTACCAGATCTGAGGTAATCAATAAAATAATGCCTAATAGTATCCGTTTTGATTGTATAATATTCCACCGATTAAAAGACACTGAGAATAGAATTGCCGATGTTTTTTTCAGAATAGCCCGATAATGAAAATATCCGTTGTTATTTCTGTAATAATGTACAAAAATTATATAGAAATATCATAGTTGCATTCATCCTCCAAATAAGGGTAAATTTCAGTCATTTGCGTAGCATCCAGTGGCCGAGGCTTAGAATACGCTGCAGATGGGTAACCCTATCCCTATAACACTAAAAATAGATCTGTTTTCAAATTATTTACATTAAACAAAAATAATTAATATCATATAACCGCGTGCAAAAAATACTCTTCAGAAATTTCACAAAATTTGTAAATATAAACGTACACTCTACGCAATTCACTAACCTCAAGGCATAAAATGATTCTAAATGAGTTGATCCACCGTTAAACCTGATCAAACGTTTGCTTAATTTTTTGATTAAACAGTTAAGTTATAAAATCACGTCTTCAACAAGCTTAAATTCGACCATATTTCTTCTGTATTTCTCTCAAGCTAGTTGACTAGGGTAGTAGAATACACCGACTGAATCCGTGCTGAAGGATAAGCCCCCACCCCACCCTATCCTGGATATGATACTAAACCATCTGATGGCCAGGGTCTAGTCCTGGAACTTTGAGGAATGAGAAGTACCCCATTATTTGCCATTACTCCCAGATCTACTCGTACCCTTAGTGGTGGTACCTGTCAGGGTCCCATCTATAGATCAAATAGAACTGTTTAATCATTTACTATGCCTGGAACCATTTTACTGTATATTAAAAATTATCATTAGATTAAATTGGATAGCAGTGCTTGAAACCATTTAACTGTATGCAAACAAATGAGCTCTGACTAATTTTTAAAATATTACCGACAAATTATTCGCTTAAAAATCATATATTATATGTATAAGTAGGATTTAGCATAAAATAACCATCAAGGGTTGATATGTCATTAAGTCAAATAATCTAACTTAACCTAACTTTATTATTTCTCCCTCCCAACTCAGCTTGAGGTTTTGTGAATGAGGAATTACTTGGCAAGACACTTTAAATATTTAACAAAGTTATGAAAAAAGTCAACGTTCTCTAATTAAAAAGAAGCAAATAAACACAGAAAAAGAAATTATGATTCCGATTGGATTATCAGTTTATTATTGGTTTATTTCCGGGACAATCTTGCCAGCTATGGTTCCCACAAGATTACCAAAGTTAAATACTGAACAGGCTCCTACCTCACCATCAGATAGAGTTCAATGTCATACCCAGGACAATAATCTAGCAGATTATATTTCAAGGACAGCAAGGATTCGAGATGTTAAAATATTTTAGCTATTACATCAATTCATATGTGACTACTTAAAAAATAAAACCTGCTTCTTGCTGTTGTGATCTTTCTGTGAACTACCCAATTGTCTGGCCGTTTTGTTTGTCCTCGTCTTGCACAAGGTCTTTATACTGGAGCACCCAGTAGTTCTAGGACGATTACGGCGAGGATAAGGATTTAATATATCAATAAATCGGTACATACGCTATGCTAAGTGAATTTTTAGCGATTAATTTGTTAGCGATAAGCAATAATTGGCTAACTAACAACTGTACTTATTGCTAGGTTTGGATTTTTTTTATCAGAAAGTAAAGAAAATATAGCTGTGTATTTTTAAAACTGACTTAAAAATTGACCTTGTGTTGCATTCTGCCTGTAACAGAGGGGTTAGGTAAATACATAATCGTTAAACTGACCGGTATAAAATAACCAAACAAGGGTTTACACTTTTTTATCATTAAGGGTTTTCGGACTATTGTCTTCATCTTTATGGTTATTTCCACAATGTTTCAGCCGATATGTCCTCCGGCCTTCTTCAGGTAGTTGTCGAACTCGGGAACCTACACGGAACTTCGAACTACGTCCTTTATTGAATCCACGGGGGTCACCTGTTCTGATTCCGTTAACCATAACCGGAGGACATATCGGCCGAAATGTTGTGGAAATAACAATAAAAATGAAGACAATAGTCTGAAAACCCTTAATGATAAAAATCATCAAACTTCGCCTCAGAAATTCAGACAACTAAGGGTTTACACAACCAACCTAACCAACCAACCTAACCAACTGATAGATACGTTCGTAACGGCACTTTGTAGCGCGGAAAAATAAATATTCCAAGAGATTCATAGCTAACTGCTTTTTCTTTCTTTTTTTTTTTTTTTTTTTTCTATTTCTTATCGTTTTTTTTTTTAAAGACTGGAGCAGTAGAAACAAATGTCCGATTAAAATTGTCCATATCTATATATAGTGGATGGTAAAGTAAGGTAGGTCAAGTGGTTAATAACCCTATATTGCCTGACCTGGGATCCATTCAGTTCGTTCTTAAAACTCCCCATGACAAATCGCTAACGTGCTGGACGGCGGCCTCGAAGTAAGTGAGTTCGAACTCCAGTCGCGCAATTACATTCACTTTCGGACTAATACCTAACTAAACCTTAGTGTACTGAATGCAGGCACACACACCTTTTTAGATATATGCTCTTTTATAAAGAAAAGAAAATTTGACGCTGAATATCCTATCGTAATGTAATGGTCAACAAGCAAGTCTCGCAGGTCCATTTCTGCTGAATAGTTTGATCCTTACAGAATGCCTCATGCTTGTAGTCTTTTGCGGAAATATAAACTATACTTAGCCTCAGATATTGTAATGGTTAGCAAGCTAGACGTGCAGACCATTCTTAATGAGTTCGATTCTTATTGATTATCCCATATTTCTCACCTTGTTCCAAAGTAAGCAAACGGCAAAACAAACTGACATTTTATGCACTCTAAATAAGTGCAGTAAACCCATTAGAGTAGCCTCCCCTTATGCCTGAAACCGTGAATAGTACTCTACCTTATATATTTTTTTTTCTGCAGATAAATATCTATGAAGAAGTTTACTTTAGTTTCTTTGTTTAATGGTATATCAACAAACTTGGGTTATTTAATGGCAAAGCCATCCTTGTCGAAAAAACAGCAGTGGTAATATTTAACCCATAGCTGGGGGGGGTATACCTTTCCTAGAGGTATTTGTCCGAATGTGAATGCGGGAGGGTGACTGGAGTTCGAACTGGCTAACTTCGAGGCTACATTACAGCGCTTAAGCCATTACGCCTCAGATATGAAGGAGTTTAATTTATGAATTCATAATAACTTTTGAAATAGAACCGTAAGATACTAAACTACATCCGGTGGTGTGGCTCCAGTTCTAGAGTCTTGGGGAGTATATAATCACCCCTTCATTGCCATTACTCCCAGGTCCTCTCTAACCCCGATCGGTAGTACATGTTAGAGTCCTATCTATGAATCAAATAGACATGTTTTAAAATCATTAGTATAACGAATACTTAAAAACAAGTAAATGTGCCGAGTTTTTGTATTGAGGAAATTAACTTGAAGCTATAACTACTAACAAAGGACAATTGTCATTAGTTATTTAAAACCATATAATTGCTTGCAAATCATTGGTGTTAGATAAGAATACTTGAAATCATATATGTATTAACCAACCCCTCTTGATGGGCAGGATATGACACAAGGTCAATTTTTAAACAGAGCTTAACAGGTTTAAATTTATAGTTTTCTTTCTCAAAGACCAAGGCTTAAGAACCCAGTATACCTTACCATTCATCCATAACTGGAGGGAGAATAATTGGATTTATACCTTTCTCAAGGCTATTAGTGCTAAGTGAAATGCAATCAGCCTCGTCCAGGTTTTGAACTCATGTCTCTGTGTCCATTTCCTGCAATGATAACCATTACACCGCGGGCGCCTCCAAATTTGAAGCCATATAACTACGTGCAAACAAATGTCTATAATTGAATAGGAATAGTCACTTTAAACAATATAATTGTGGATAATTTTTTCAATATTAGATAGGAATACATCATTCTATATAACTGTGTGTAAATTATGTATATTAAGAATAGTTAATTGAAGACATTTTTTTTACTAAGGATTATTACTATTAAGTATTCAAAACCATATAATTGCTTGGAAAAAAAGATTGGCTTTGGTATTAAACAACCCAACAAGTATTGAAACACAGAAAAAACTAAGCCGGAAGTGAGCTGAGTGTAAAGTTCATCATCCGAGGAAATGAATCCCGACTCGATTTCAAATTCTAGGCGAGGCTGTTTTCATTTCACTTCACGCAAATGTCCTTGGAAAAAGTATGAATCTATCAGTTCAAATATGACAAATATTGGAACAGTTGAGTTCTCTAGCCTTAGTTAGACGACGAGCCTTTGTATTGCACAAAGTCAGATGGTCAGTCTCGGTCAGTCAGGAGTCGCAGTTAGAAGAGCAGTCAAGCTGCCTCGGGCATCACCGGTGGGTGGAAGTGGCCCTTGGCGGAACCTGGTTGAGAACCTCCCGTCAAAGAAGTAAAGTCGTAATTCCCTGAATATAGAATCAACGTGGTTAAGAAGATATGGATCAATATAGCAGTCGGAATCCACCGTCTCCCTGTCTCTCTTACACTTACAGAATTTTGGACCTTTCGAGTAATAAACAGAGAGTTTTATATTTATAAAGAAAAATGTTATTACCTCTTAATTCCTTCGTCAATTTAGACAACATTAGTGAAGGAAAATTGAATTAAAACCATCTTTACTCCGATGAAGAAATTGACTTTGTGTCACATCCAGTTGGAGGAGTTGGATAAATAAACACAATAAGATCAGAACAAAAACTATTTACTGGTGATTTTTAGACCATTATCAAAAGATATAACACAGATGGATCTAAATAAATTGTCAAGTGGGGAAGATATTTGGACATTAAAATTTAATATAGAAAAATGTAAAGTACAATATATTGGATCCAAAAATATTAAAATTAAATCAAACAAATGGGAAATCAAAATAGTAAATGTGGAACGCGATCTAGGAGTTGGTTTTGATGATACATTTAAAACTGACAATCCTATTTTGTCTGTTGTATCGAGAATAAATGGGATGATTTATTTCAAGAGATGTGTGGGGGTATGTTGTTTTGGTGGATATTTTTTCGTCCCACAATTTATGTTGGCTCATAATTGAAAAGCAAACGAAGTAAAACGATGCGGACAAAAGAACATTCAAAACAAAGCAGTACAAACAAAATTAAATTTATATATCAACAAATACATAAAAAAGGAAACATTACAAAACATTACGAATATTCAAATATAGTCTGTTGAATATTCCTCTGTGTGTGTGCGTGTGTGTATGTAACTAACACGAATATAATGGTGAAAAACTAAATATTAAGTGTCCTGTAGACTATAAAATGTATGTTGACTAAGTATTTCATTTGAGGCATCAATATGCAGAAATATAGCAATATATTCTCCCATGTTGGTTGTTTGTTTCTTTCGAGGTTTGACGAAATTTCTGAGGTTGTGTTCGAGGCTGGAACAAGTCTTACCGAAAAGACAGAACAGGAAAGAAAAAGGTTGCAGAATGTATACGCACCCATGTTAAACGTATTGAATTGTGTATTTACTAAGTGGCAAGGTCAAGCAGTTTCTGGAAGTTGAAATGAAGAGAGAGAGAGAGTGTGTGTGTGTGTATGTGCTGTCTCTGAAAGTTAAAAATTGTGTGTGAGAGAGAGAGAGAGAGAGTGAGAGTGCTGTCTCTGTAAGTTAAAATGAGAGAGAGAGAGA
The DNA here is from genome assembly GCA_963585895.1 of Sepioteuthis lessoniana. Taxonomy (NCBI): domain Eukaryota; kingdom Metazoa; phylum Mollusca; class Cephalopoda; order Myopsida; family Loliginidae; genus Sepioteuthis; species Sepioteuthis lessoniana. The sequence continues at coordinate 65,897,996 of OY757915.1, forward strand.
GAGAGAATGAGAGTGCTGTCTCTGGAAGTCAAATTGTAAAAGAGTGAGTTCTTGAAAGACGAGAGTGTATATAGGCAATCCTTGTCATTTGGTCGGCTACAAATGCGCGGGATAAAATCAAAGGTGCAAACGTAGTTGTGATCACAAATCATGTGACTTTCCAGACCAATAGGTTCTCGAGGCTGATTAGTTTACCGACGTCGACCATCTTCGTTTCGGAAACAAGTGGTATCACGGCCATTTTTAAAATATAGGAGTGTAAATCCTATAGATGCAACTGTTGTTCTAAAAATCCATAAAATCTTAATAAAACCTCATATTAAATATTTTACTCAGGCCATCGTTGAAATATGGAAATTGGAGTGTAATATTGAAATTGGAGAACATACAATAGTGATAAAAATAATAAAGTAAAAAATTACAGTTACAGGAAGAGATTACAGAAATTAGAATTAACTATTTTGTGAGTAAAAAGAATGCAAGGCGATCTAATTGAAACTTTCAAAATAATTAATGGAATTTCTAATTATGATAGACATTTTTTCAATATTTCTCCTCGAACTGGAAATTCACTGTCAAGACACGTTTCAAAAATTAAATCGACTAATCAATTGGCTTTTTCTTTTCTTTTCCCCACTTTTTTTTTCTTTCGTTTCCTTTTTCTTCTTCGCAAAGAGAGCAATATATTTTTGGAACAACTTAATCAGATCAAAAACAACAATAGTGTAAAAAAAAGATTAAATTGGTTGGTTTCAGAAAAAATGTTAGGAAAAATAATTTAAGAAAACATATTTGGAAACAATCGAATAAATTACTTGACAGAATTTGACCTGTATATAGATATTGTATCAATAGAATATATGTTCTGCGCAAATATTCTTTTTTTTTTTTTCTCAGTTAATGTGTGAAAATAGTGAAGCAGAGATGCCTAAGGAGGCATAGCAAGCAAATAATGATGATAAAATAAGTAGTAAACGGCGATAAGTCTAGAACCGTTGAGGAACTCAGTTGTTAAAAGTTACTATAATAAGGATGGAGTTCAAGACAAATTTTATAAGATTTTTTTTTTAATCTGCAAAGAAAAGAAAATACAGAAAGCGTAAATGAAGAGTGTATGTAGAAAAGTTATTCTATACTACATATGTGAAATTACTAAAAAGGAGCGGAGCATCCCTTCATTGCCATCACTCCCAAGTCCACTCTGGCCTGGCGTGGTAGCACCTGATAAGGCCCTATCTATGGGTTAAATAGAACTAACGGTATACTTATGCTAAACTGAATCGTTGGAAATAGAAATGTTTTTGACAATTAAACCGTACTTACAATTAAACTGCGTCCTTACGCTAAACTGAATTATTTGAAATGAAACTGTTTTTGACATTGAAACTGTACTTACACAAACTGATTTGTTTAATATAGTATTGTTTTGACATTTAACTGTGTGTAAACAAAATCTGTACTTGTACTAAACTGAATTAGCTGAATTAGAACTGCTTGACTAAACTGAACAGCTTGGAATAGAAATGTTTTTCACAATCAAACTGTACTTACATTTAAACTGCGTGCTTATGCTAAACTGAATTCTGTGAAATAGAACTGATTACTTACATAAAAATGGATTTGGCGTTAAATAACCTACAAGGGTTGATAAGCCGTAAAACCCAGACAACCAACCAACAACTAAAAAGGAACAAAGGTATTGTGTGAACACATGTTTTTAATAGAGTACCTACTCCAGAAGAGTTCTTTGATTTTGTTGTTGGGTGTGTCCGGGATTATAGAGATGTTTGTAAGTGAAAAGTTCTACAGACGAACGAAATTACTTTCTTGTTTCTCTCGCACACTGTCTGATAAAGAGAATGGATTCTATTCACGCCTATTGCTTTTATATTTGGATGCTGCCTCCTATCAGTCGTCAGAAGAATCTCTTTCAGGCAAGGGAGATAATCTCCCAAGACCACAATATAAGAAAACAGATCTTTAAATGGGTTTTGAATGTTACCTTCAGCCATAATACTGATTATGACAATACAAACAGCAAATATAAAAAGCAAATTCTGTATACATTTTATTGGCGGCCAATCACTGATTCCAGCTAGATCACGAAAGTTAAGCAATACTGATCTTGTTCAGTACTCAAATGGGTGATCACTTAATAACAGCAGGTACTGTGTGCCAAACTAAAGAAAAGTAAGTATATATGTGTCCGGGTAAAGGTGTAAACTCTCTATCTTCAAAATGTGGAAGCATTAAGTATGTATTTACCTAACCCCTCCGCCATGGGCAGGATGTGACAAGTTTAATTTTAAGCGGAGTTTAACAGGTTTGAATTCAGTTATCTTTCTGCCAGACTGGTTACCTAACCAAGAATAAAAGAACCCTGTTTGCCCTACTATTTACCCATAGCCGAGAAAAGAAGAGATGGATTTGTGCCTTTCTCAGGGGTATCAACGGAAAGTGAAACGCAATCTCGTCCAAGATTTGAACACAAGTTGCCGATTTCATTTCCTAGGACGATAACCGTTGCGCTAAGCGCGTCTCTTAGTTGCTATTTTTGATAAGTGTTAATTATCCCCCTTATATTTGTTTATTAACATTTTACGTGAAAAAAAGGAACATTGCTTCTATTTTTAATAATTTTTATATTTTTGATCATAAAATACGGCTTTTTTAAATCATTAACATTATAATTATTACTTCCTGGTTTCTTTTTATTTGCTTTTTTTGGGGAGGTAACTGTTCTAGTTTGATTTTGGGTGCCAAAGTTTGCGTGTTTTAAAACGGATGGAGAAAAAGCTTAACGGCAACTACACAAGAATACTGCGAGCAATATTGAACAAGTTCTAGAAGCAACACCCCACAAAGCAGCAGCTGTACGGCCACCTACCACCCAACACGAAAACTATCAAAGTTAGACGAACCAGACATGGGGTACACTGCTGGAGAAGCATGGACGAGCTCATAAGTAATGTTCTCCTATGGACCCCCTCACATAGCCGAGCAAAAACAGGGCGACCAGCTCGAACCTACATACGGCAGCTCTGTGAGGATACGGGATGTAGCCCTGAGGACTTGCCAGAAGCAATGAACAATAGGGAGGAGCGGCGAGAGAGGGTCAGGGATATCCGTGCTGGTAGCACGACAAGATGATGATGCTGATTGAGAAAAATGATAATTTTAAGATCTCACGAAAGACGTGGTTTTAGGTTCAGCAACGTTTGTGTTTTTCGAAGAAGAAAGATTAATAAGAAATGTGTCCCTTTATAACGAAGGATTTTATCGACAAAGGTAGGTTCATTGTGATTTTCTTAAAAAAAAGTGTTGAATTCAAGTCTACCTTGTTGTTATATACAAGCGTGTAGTTGCAAGAAAAATAAGACTGACAAGATTTAGTTTATTTCGTTTATTGAATAAATAAAATAAACAAGCGAATGAAATATCTGGCCGGCTGACGGGCGGTTATCTGGTCGGCGGCAAGCGACTGTTTGATCTGCCCTGACGGTATTGTCGGGTGATGCTCTCAGCGACTGCCGAGGATTCAACTGCCCGTGTGACTTCCGCTTGCCCTATTTACATGTTCCCGACTTCAAACATCGGCTTCAGAAAATACTATTTGTGGGAAAAATATGACTGGTAGAAAAATAGACTTTTTTTTATAACTGGGAATTTTCAGGGGATTTTGAATAGACTAAGCACAGAGCCTATGTGCAGAAGCCATGATTTTCTCAGTTTGTCACTGGCCGTTGTTGGGTCAACATCCGGTAGATGTTATTTTCTTCACCAGTGTCGATGTCCGTCGGTCTGTGTTTTAGTAGTTAGATGTGTGAAGAGCTAAGTGGGTGAATCAAAAGAGATTTGATGTATTTTATTATAGCATTGTGTTGTCTTTAACTATGTTTGTATAAAGACACACACACACACACACATTTCAATATTTCTTTTGGATATTTTATGGAACATTTAAACTTTCGGTTACATCCGCCTTGTCGTAAGAACTCACGTAGACAATTTACGTTTACCAGAGCGCAGGTTACGTTATTTGAAAAAAGAAAATTCCAGCTCGTCCGAACGCGCCCTGACAACGTGAATATTTATTTCGGAATTATAGTGTCATGTAACGGGATCCTCGAAGATCTCAAGAAAAAAGGTTGTCACTTGTTCCCCTGTGACGAATGAAGTCTACAAACACGCTTTTCAAAACGAATTTGAATTAAACAAATCCTACTTACGTTTATTCCCGATATTACAGGTTCTTTTGGACTGGTCTGGAGAAAGAGGATGAGGAGTGGCTTTGTTCAGTCGACGGAGGAAAAGAGTCAGTCTTTCATTTGTATATATTTACCTACCCTTCCGCACAAGTAGAATGTGGCTCAAGGGCAATTTTTAAGCGGAGTTTAACAGTTTTGAATTCAGAGTTTTCCTTCTCCTAAACTGGTTGCTATACCAAGGTTAAAGAGCCTATTCTGTCATACCATTCACCCATAACTGGAGGAAATAGTTGGATTCATACCTTTCTCATGTGTATTAGCGATAATTGAAATGCAAATGGTTTCCTCCAGGATTTGAACTTATGTCGCCATGTCCATTTTCAACGACGGTAACAATCACATTACGAATATCTCCTTATTCTTTCATGAGGAAGCCCTTCACCACCACTCCATAATGTAGGGACAGTGGTTTGAGTAAATCCCCAAGTTACACGATTCTATTGGCCGGTTATCTCGATACCCACTCAATTTTTTTAAATCTAAATCTCTCAAATTCCGCACGATTACTTTAGCCAATCAAACGAGAGCTCATGTGTTTCCCACAGGCTTGGTTCAGTTGTGATGAACTTTGACTATCCAAGAAGGCTTGTCGTAGTAAGAATTAATATTAATAACAAATATGAACGTCTTTATGATAAAAATCTGTGTTTCCTATACTCTTATACAAGGTATTGGAAGTGCTCGTGATTTCATTATAATAACTATAGTAAATGGACCCGGCGAACCGGGTTCAAATCCTAGACTAAGCTGTGTGCGTTTCACATAGCGCAGATATCTTTGGGAAAAGAATGAATCCAAAATGTTCTTCCACTAGCTATGGGGAAATAGTTGTAGCAGAAAGAATTTCAAATTATTATTTTGTGCGGGAATTGCTTTGGCTGTTGGAGTTCGAATTTATATATTTTGCCCAATGAGAATGACTGATGCCATTCTGCCCGGGTCACCTCCCCGGGGCAACATAAAAGGCCAACGCTAACCATTTCTCGCTCTTCTTCCTCACTGGCCAGCAGCAGGACAAGCCGGCCAATATGACAGAGCACATGCTCATCTCTTCGCCTCCTAGCAACATGACAGAGTACATTCTCTTCGCTTCCTTACTGGCTAGCAGCAGGACAAACCATCTTTTCTTCTCTCACCACAGCAGCAGTCCATTAAGGATTATGAGAGCACACCCAATTTATGGACCACTGGTGTCTGGGAAATCATTCTTTCATCATTCATCTTTCCTTCTAAACCAACATATCATTGGAGAAACAAATTGGACATTTTCAACTCCTTCTTTGACTTCAGCAATTTAATTCCTCTCGATTCCTGTTCTGACATACAGCTAATTTATTCCTTCTCAACTATTTCACAATAGTTTCTTCTACCTGCGACTTACAGCACAAGGGTTCCTTTCGTCTCAAGCTGTTAATAAAACTTCCAAATCAAAACTATCAATATCTTCGTCAACTCATTATTCTTCCTTTTAATATAATAAGAGGCAACAGAACTCTACAACCTCAACTGCCATTTTGTATAAATGGTAATATTATCTGCCTTCATGTTATATAGTAAAGCAGACTGAGCTCTTTAAGTTTCGTATCGCAACTAGTATGAGAGAAGGGAAAATCTGAATTCAAATTTGTTAAACTCCGCTTAAAAAAATTAATCTTGTGTCAAATCTTGCTTGGCAAGATATGTGCAAAATAATCAGGCACAAATCAAAGATCCCCAAATGATAGAGAAAATAAGATTATATTTATTAAAGAGTAAAAGAATAACATTTCAATATCTGCAACTATTTAGTCGCAAACATGAACCGAAAATGACATGAGGAGCTCTAGAATACATTTTCCCTATGTTGGTCGTTTAGTTGAAGGCACTGTTGCATGCGGCATGCAAAATTGTTGATAACGCATCCACATTCCTCCTGGATAATCGGAGACCTTGATTGTGAGGAAACTGTTTCCCTACGATCTTCTCAAGTACCATGCATTTCAAAGTTCTTGAGCAACTTGAAAATCTGACTCCTGTTTCGAAATGTATTGAAATTGAACTTCTGTATCTTACTTGAACAATCTTAAAAGACGTAGTTTCGTTATTTATCTTCACACAAAAGACCTTCTGTCCCATCGTTCAAGGTTATGATTTTGCTATATTTGATTAAATATATCAAAATGTTGACTATTTACCAGCAATAATCTGAAAAAAAGGAAGGGAATAGTCCACAGAGAAGATCTGAGAGGCTATTATTTTGTTTCAACAATTGTGAAACACACTGTATATTGTTTTGTTTTTTCTAGGGTTTATCGTGGGTAACCGGAATTGACTCCAAAAATCAAAATTAACAGCTGCAGTCATTTCTTTTCAATAGGACGCCCTGTCGGTGGGATTTAGAATATGTTCACAGTGTACCCCGCAGAGGGATGTCCCCCCCACACACACACACACACACAAAAAAAAAAGGTTGTGGCACTAAATTGCATTTCATGATAAAACTCCAGTTCTAGATTAGGGAAGAGTGCGGAGTACCCCTTTACTGCCATTACTCCCAGGTCCAGTGACCTGTATTGCTAATACATGTTAGGATCACATCTATGGGTCAAATAAATCTATTTAAAAATTACTCATATTGGATAAGAATACTTGAAGCCATATAACTGTAAAATATTTGTATTAAGAATCCTTACTTAAAGCTATAACTGTTTACTAAGGATTATTATCAGTTACTTGAAACCTTATAACTGAGTGCAAACAAATGACTGTAATTGAATAGAAATAAATGCTTGAAATCATAGAATTATTAGTATTAGACAGGAATGCTTGAAACCATGCAATTATTTGTATTATGATAGTTCGTTGAAGTGATAATTATTTGCTAAGGATTATTATTATCAATTCCTGAAATCATAACTGTGCAAACAAATGACTATTATCAAATAGAAATTAGTTGAAACAAAATAATTGTTAGTATTTGATAGGAATACTTGAAACCATGCAACTGTGTACTAAAAGCCTTTAAGAAACAACTCTACAAAAAAGTAAATATAAACGTACAATGAATACGATTCCGCAACACATAGGCATAAAATAATCCTTGTCGGACTGACATGCTGTTAAAACAATTAATCATTTTCAGTAGGAAAACGATTACGTACGTTTCAATTATTTTATCTTCCAATTCAAACACGGAACGTGTAAAGCATCTTTTGAGGTTAAAGCGACATTAAAATACTTTGAATTGACATTGTGTGGGCGGGTTTTGTTTTATCTTGTTTATTTTAACTAAAATATTTCTTTACAAAAATAAAATGAGACTGATCCAATTGTCATAACTTAACCTGGTATCCTATTTACCAACCCCTCCGCTCGGGCAGGATATGACACAAAGTCAATTTTTAAGCGGAGTTTAATAGGTTTTAATTCAGAGTTTTCCTTCTCCTAGACTAGTTGCCTAACCAAGGCTGAAGAACCTAGTCTGTCCTACTATTTACCCATAGCTGGAAGGAGAATAATTGAATTCATACCTTTCCCAAGGGTATTAGTGCTATGTGAAATGCAATCAGTCAGGTCCAGGATTTGAACTCGTGTCGCCGTGTTCATTTCCTATGACGATAACAATTACACCACGGTCACCTCCAACTTAACCTGGTATAAACTTCACTACAGTGTCTGGACTGATTTAGTTTCTTTGTTTAATGGCATATCAACCTTTGTGGGTCATTCAATGCTAAAGCCTTCGTTGTAGAACAACTGTAGTATTCCATAGCTGCGTGGGGGGGGGGTAAGAGCGTTAACGCCTTTCCCAAGGGTATTAGTCTGAAATTAAAGTGATAGCGCTGGCCCTGTCAGCTGGGGCTGTAGAATACACTGACTGCGTCTTTGTAGAGGTACGACTCCCCCAACGAGTGTTCCCGATATGACACTAAACAATCTGATGGTGAGGCTTCGGGAATGTGGAGTAGCCCTTTACTGACATCATTCCAAGGTTCGCTCTAACCCGAAGTAGTTGCACCGAATAGGGTCCTATCAATGGGTCAAATAGATCTAGACTGTATAATAATGCTAAACTGAGCGGTTTGAAATTAACTGTTTTGACATTTAACTGTATGTAAACAAAAAACTGGACATATACTAAACTGAATTGTTTGAAACTTATCAAAATGACTTAATTCGGCGTTAAATGACCCGAAAAAAAGAGTTGATTGGTTGGTTGGCTTTGTTTTACGGCGTATCAACCCTTTTCAGGTTATTTAACGCTGAATCAAATTTCAAACAATTCAGTTTGGTATAAGCATAGTTTTTGTTTACAAACGGTTAAATGTTATAAGTTCTATTTCAAACAATTCAGTTTAGTTCTATTTGACCCATAGATAGAGCCCTATCAGGTGCTACCACACCGGATCTGGGAGCGATGGCAATGGAAGGGTACTCCGCATTCCCCAAAGCTCCAGTATAACTGGAACCTCACCATCAGATTATTTAGTATCACAAACAGGACAATCGTTAGGGGGGGTATTACCCCTCTGCAGAGAAGCAGTCGGTGTATTCGACAGCCCCAGCCGACTGGTCAACGAAAAGGGTTGATATACCGTAAAATACAATTAACTAAACGTAATAGCGTGACTGATGTTCGAACTCACTCACTACGATGTTGCAATCCAGAACGTTAGCCATATCCACTTTGACCCGGAGTAGTAGTACCTGTTAGGGTCCCATCAATGGGTCAAATAGAACTCTTCTAAGGATTGTTAATATTATTATTTGAAACCATACAACAGTGTGCAAATTATTTATATTGCATAGGAATACAAGATAAATAGAATTACTAATGTTAAATAGCAAAACTTGAAACTGTTTAACAATGTTCAAACAAATGACTAATATTAAAAACAATTATTAATCTTAGATTGGAATAGTAGGCGACCGTAATCTATGGCGACCCGAAAGTTCCCTTTTCAATAGCTACTACATCGAGGTGTAAGGGAGGGCGCTACTCCTTTCCCTGGATTGCTCCACTTTACCCTTGATACGTACCTTATATTGCTGAGTGTTAAGCAAGGAGGTATCAAGAATCATTGGGTATGACTCGACCTGAGATTGAACCCAGGTCTTCTGGGTTATTGGCGAACACTCTACCCATTTTACTGCGAGTAGACAAATGAACTTTAACAGTTCGCTTAAAAATAGTTACCAACAAATTGACGACTTACAAATCATTATATATATATATATATATATATATATATATGATTTGGCATTTAATAAGCTGAAAGAGTTGATACGCCATACAGCACCAATCAAAATATACAGATTAATATACACACAGGTTTCAAAATAAAAGGTGTATAAACATTACTCCGATCCCTATTCGTCTTTTTAATTTGTGTTTAATCCAAAACGATACATATACACTTACTCCGTTGTATTAGGATATTTTATGAAAAAAAAATTCATTTTTTTCGTATACTGTTTTCCAAAAATCAGGAATAAACTGTGACATATGATTACAAGTTCTTGTAATTTGGTTTTATCATGATAAAAAGGTTTCATCCTTAATACTATTTTTTTTAAATATTACTGAAGATAAAAATATTCGAGAGCAGGCAAGTAAGCCACTACTTTTCAATCGATGAAATATCAGAAGAGACAGGTATTGGAAAAGTCAATCACTTCATCAGGATTTTTTTTTTTTTCGTGAGAGAGGTGGTGATATTTACAGACAGTCGTGCCTCGATATTGACTGACTTGGAGTTTTCAAACCTTCTGAATTAGGTGCTTAGTAGAACTGATGTTGTTTTTTATTGACTTTTCATTATTTGTATGTTATGTACGGATGTACCTTCTTGTATGTAACATAACTGCCTTCGTGTGCATTGCTGTATATATTAGAAATAAAATGATACCAATGATCCAAACACTCAAACGAATGATCACGCCGTATTTAATGAACTGAATTGATAGCTAAGCACCGATGGCAAATTCTTCTAATATTAGCTATTAGATCAGTCTAGTCTAGCGCAAAACCAAAAATACAGAGCACCAAGTACGGATCGATCTCAACTTGCAAGTGAATGCTCTGCGAGGCGGACAAGCTAACTTGCATGTAAAAGGTCTGTCTAGAAAGTTATGAGACAAGTTTTTTTTTCTTTGTTTTCCAAATTGGCAGTCCTGATCACTGTTGACCTTGAAAACGTGTGGCTTATGGAGATCAAGTTTTGGTTTAGTTTAGTTTAGTTTTATAGCATATCAACCATTGAAGGTTATATAAAGCCAATTTCATTTTTACTCATATAAACAATTCTATTTCAAACAATTCAGTTCAGCATAAGTACACAGTTTAGTTTTATTTTACCCATAGAGAGGACCCTGTCAGTTGCTACCACTCCAGATCAGAGTGAACCTGGAGCGATGGCAATGAATGGCTACTCCACATTCCCAAAGCTCCACAATTACTGAAGCCTCACCATCAGATTGTTTAGCGTCATATATCCAGGACACTTGTTGGGGATTCCGACTCCTCTCCAGAGATACAGTCGATGAATTCTACAGCGCCAAACGACTGGGCCATGGAGATCAAGATCTACGGGGGTTGTTCAAAAAGTTGTAAGCACCACAGTGAAAGAAGAACCATGACTAAACAATTTTGAAACTAGAAAAACTAATTTAGATTTCTGTCTCAATTTCTGTACAATTGAGATCCATACGAAGTCGAGAGGTCTGTAACAAATCTAATATCTGGGTGAGGCTTAGAATCTTTTGGACGACCTTTGAATACCGGACATATCTTTTTTATAGTAGAGCCTCATTCTGGTCGACTAGTGACTTAACAAAGAGAAGAAAATACGATAAAAGCGAAGACTCATCAGATTTTATAAAAGGTTTGACAGTGCTGAATAAACATTAATCAGCCGATTTTCAACCAGGGTTGCTAATCTGAAATTTAAAAAAAAAAAAAAAAAACACCAGCACGTGTCCTTGCTTAGCAGAGATTGTGCTCTAATATGTCAACTTTCCACCACCCCCATAAAAAATATTAAAAGATTTCGTCTAAAATTATATAAGAAAAAGTAAAGAGGGCGACCCGAAGGCTCCCTTTTCATAAGCTACTACACCGATATGTAGGGGAGGGCACGACTCCTTTACCTGGATTGAGCCACTTTACCCTTGGTCCGTACCCTATAATGCTGAGTGTTAAGTGAGGCGGCATCAAGTACCATTTTTGAGTCTTTGGTATGATTCGACCTGGGATTGAACCCCAGTGTCCCGAACCATTGGCGAACACTCTACTCATTAGTAATAGTAAAAAATTAAAAAAATCAGCCGAATTCGATAAAACCTAAAAACAAGCGAGGTCTACTCAGCCCCTCCTCCACTGCCGCATTACTATCAGTTTCATGTAGTTCTCCTAAAGAGAAGAAACCTACAATCATAAGATGCGGTCAGCCGCCACTAAACAACCGCTGCACAGTAACGCAGCTTTCATATAACAATGCATCCAAGTAAGCTGAACAAGCATTCTCTTATGGACTCCTACATATGGATGCACAGTGTTGACCGATTAGCAAGGACTTACATAAGCTCTGTGCGGACACTGGATGCACTTTAGAGGATCTGCCAGAAGCGATGGGCGATAGGAATGGATGGCGAGAGTCAGGGACCTCCGTTCTATCGCTACAACTTTATATGATAGATAGATAGATAGATAGATAGATGAGACCGTAGCCTGACACATAGAAATTAAAAGGATTTCAAAATGTTCATGCGAAAATTTCACCGTATGATGCTTTGATTAACTGTCAACACTGAATCAAATACATTAAAAAAGATTATGAAGATAAAAGAATATTTGTCGAAATAGATAAATGCATTTTCATTATAACTCAGCAAACTGAATGACTTACTCACAGTGCGTGTGTGTGTGTGTAAAAAAAAAAAAAAAAAAAAAAAAAAAAAAAGGTCGGTCTAGAAAGTAATGAATCCGCTTTTCTCTATTTTTCAGGTTGGCAACTCTGACCTTGAATACGTGTGGAAACATTCAGTTTATGTTTGTTTCTCAGAATTAACGTTCAACTGAATAATCTTGGATTAGTGTGTTTGATTAAGTGTATCAACATAAAATGATAAGCAAGAATATTGTGCAGCGTTATTCAATCAGTGCAACAGAAATAAATAAAAATTGGATTAGGGAGATCAAGTTGTATACGAGAGAGGAGATTTTTACCGGGGGGTGGTGAATCCCATTTTGACCATTATACGACCTAGGACGCTCGTGGCGTAACGGTTCTCGTCGTACTGAATGAAGTCAGCGACTTGAGTTCAAATCCTGAGCGAGCCTGCTTGTATTCTGCGTAGCGCAAATGCTCTTGGGGAAAGGTATAAATCCAACTACTACCCCACCCTTAGTAGGAGTAAATAGTAGGACAGATTGGGCCCATTTAACCGAGTTATGGCCACCGTTCTAGAAAGAAAGAAAACTCTGAATTTAAACCAGCCGTACTCCACTAAGAAATTGACATCATGTCATAACCTACTCTTAGCGTAGGAGTTTGGCCGATACACACTTTATGAACTGAGTAAAATGTGATAAAAGTGAAGACTCCTCAGATTTGATTGACATTTGTCAGTGATGTATAAAAATTGATTAGCTGATTTTCAATCAGGTTAGCCAAACTGAAAAATAAAAATAAGAACTTAGTCTCGTTACATTTTAGACTAAAATTGTCAGTTTTATTATCACACAACCCGGGAACAAATATTTATAAATCAATCTCGTCTCATCTACACCTTACATCCCAAGCTATGGTTAAATAGTAAGACAAACTGGGCTCTCTAGTCTTGGCATGACAGCCAGTCTAGGAGAAGGAAAACTGGAGGAGCGTTATTTGGAGAATCCGTAGCAAGTGAATGCACCATTCTTCGGTCATCAGCTCATCCAATAAACAAAAATAACTGATATGAACTGTCGGTTATTAGAGCCATTATAAAATTGGTGGCCATAATTGTTAAACCGACTTCGGCATGAAATAACCCAGCAAGGGTTGACTTATGCAGTAAAACCAACTATCCATGTATTAAAATTAAAAGCATATCAATCGGTAAATTTTCGTAGTATGTACTTTTGCCGCTACTTTTTATGAGCAGTACGGAGAGTAGGCAGATTGAGCGATTCTTATGGCATGCCAACACGTCTAGTGTTATTGTATACCTAGAGGTTAGAGAATCGTGTTCATCGCGCGTTTATATTAACATTTTTTGTAGTTGCTGAAGAGTTTTTTGTTTTGTTTTGTTTTTCCCAAATACGAATAATTTATAAACAGATCTATTTGACTCTTGGATGGGGTTGTTTTCTTTATTTAATGGCACACCAACCTTCGTTGGTTACTCAGTACGAAAGCCATCGTTGGATGGATATTTAATCCATATCCGTGAAGCAGTCACTGCTTTAACGTGCAGAATAAACAAGAATAACAACACTTACCGGTGGGGTAAGAAGGTTCATACTTTCCCGAGGGTATCAGTCTGAAAGTGAACGTTATAGCGCGACTGGATTACTTAAGTCGCAGACCAGAACATTAACCATAACACCACGGGGATCGGATCCTAACAAGTACTAACACTCTGCCTCAGAGTGGACCTGGGAGTAATGGCAATGAAAGGGTACCCCACACTCCCTAGATCTCCAAAACTAGAGCCTCAACATTAGATGCAATTAAGTATGATCCTCAGGAGACCACTTTTTTTTTGGGGGGGGAGGTCTTACTCTCTATTCAAGGGATACAATCAGCATATTCTAAGGCTCAGAGTTGGCCGAGAGAAAGTCACGTAAGCTAGGGATATAGCCTCAATCTAGGAAGATGTGGCAGTGTGCCAAAAAATGGCCTAATCCTACAATAAAGTACTTAACATTACACACACAGTTATATTTAGACATTCTGTCATTCCCTTAAGTAAAGCCATTGACAGATAAAGGAATCTATAATTAGTGCCCGAGTAATAGCCATGCATTTCTCCTATCCAATACATAGGTAATGTTAAACAAGAGAAGCAGTTAAAAAAAAAAAAAGAAGAAGAAAAGCAATCGTGGCTAATGGAAAATACATTTTAATTCAAAAACTTTCAAATCGTTAATGAGGCTGAGAGGCCTTAAAAGGCTGAAGATTTCAGTCTTTATTTAATTTACATAATTGATTTATAACGTTCCTGTTTTATCAACAATAGTCACAAATTTCCCCACCTTTAAAACAGTAGGACGAGTTTGTTTTTTTTAATACAATATAATGGAGCCTGAATATTCTCATGAAATTGATATGCCGTATAGACACGTGTATAAATCAACTTCATATATATAGGCTGAACTTTGATTCAAACTCAAGAAAAATTATTACTTACAACTTATTACTTTATACCGGCCCATCGGTACAAGAGTTAGAGAGTTCGCCAATTGGTCAGGGAGACCAGGATTAAATTCCAGGTTGAGTCATACCAAAGACTAAAATATGGGATTTGATGCCTCCTTGCTTAACACTCAGCATTATGAGGCATGGATCAAGGGTAAGTGGAGCAATCCAGGGAAAAGAGTAGCGCCATCCTCTACACTTCTATTGAAAACGGAGTCTTCGGGTCGCCCTCGACTATGGTCGGCCAACTTATTACTAACTAGATGACAAAGCAGTTGTTAGTTACACTTTACCGCCCTCGAAATGTTTTTTTTTTTTTTTTTTTTTTTTTTTTTACAGCTATGACTCCAAGATTCACTCTGAACCAGAGTGGTAGTACATGTATTGGCCTCAGCTATAAATCCTGTTTGTTTGAAAGTAATTTGTATTAGCTCGGAATACCTGATATACAACAGTGTACAAAAAAACTTAAAACTACACTGAACTGTAAACACAATGTATGCAATTTCCTAACGTCTAGGTATAAGATAACCAGAACAGGTTGACATGGCGATAAGTTTGCTGAGATAAGTCTTCTAGAGCTATCAATACAGGTAAGGAGGATAGCGGACGATAAATAGTGGATGTAACTTGTCCTATAGCATTGCTAAGAGAACACTAAAAAATATATCGTTTATTCTTTGTATCAAGAAAAAATTCATTTGAGGCGAACAGTAAAAAGGCTCGTAGAATTATAAGCTTAGCCCGAAACGACCGCAGCTCTGTCACTCTACTTCTCTCTTCTCGCTTTCTGGACTAGGTCAAATAAATCGTTGTCCCTTTTCTTTCTTCTGTCGGTCTTAATTTAGTCTCTCGTCGATCAAAGATCTTATCCTTTTCTTTTACAGATTGATATTTGTAATCTTCTAAATTTTTTATACAAACTTTAAAATACAACTTTTCCCTAGAATCAACAATCTAACAAAATTGCTAATCATAAAGTGGAGTTTTAATCATTTTTCTATAAGAAATTAAGTTTCATTGGAACAAAAATAATTCCACATTTGATGTCTTAATTTCAATGTGAATATTGTGTTTATATAACAGGAAATAATAATCAAGTCACGCTGGTAGCATGGATTTCTTGGACTGACTCGCCATCCGTCCCTATCGGCCATCACTCTAGGTAAGTCCTCTAGATGACACCCAGTGTTCGCACAGAGCTGATGATTATATTTTTTTTTTTTTTGGTTAGCCAACTGCTTTTTTCATGTGCACATGCCCATTAGAGAACATCACTTAAAAGTTCGTCCTACTTGGATGGTTTGTGAGATCGGAGGTAAGTAGCTGGACAGCTGTTTTATAGGGTATTCAAGGATCGCTATTGATAGGATATCAGCCATATGGAAATCGGATCACTGAAAATAAAATAGGAATTCTTCCAAGCTGTAGTTGTGTCAGTACAGCTGTATGGCTGCACCACTTGGACAAACTAATTGTTAAAAAAAAAAACCCAGATGAGAACTACACAAGGATGCTCTGTGCTGTTTTGAACAAATACTGGAAGTAGCATTGGAAATTATATAAATCAATGAAAAAAGATATTGTATTACCTGATGAACTCAAATTACTAAAAGTGATTCAATTGTTTTGAAATCTCTCTCTCTCCTCACAAGATTTGATTAAATTTTTTTCCAAAGCTAATTATGCATTAGTCAAACAAAAACATTATTTTACATTAAAAATGCACTCTGCAAACAAAGAGTAAGTATGATGTGGAGGGGGGGGGAAAGACAATGTTATTGGAAGTTAGAGTGAAATAGGGAAAAAGAACATTATGGAAGAGAGAGAGAGATAGAGAGAGAAGAGAGTATTATGAAAGATACAGAGAGGGGGAGAGAAAGCATTATGAAAGATACAGAGGGGGAGAGAAAGCATTATGAAAGATACAGAGAGGAGGAGAGAAAGCATTATGAAAGATACAGAGAGGGGGAGAGAAAGCATTATGAAAGATACAGAGAGGGGGAGAGAGACCATTATGAAAGAGAGAAAGAGAGCATTATGGAAGAGGGAAAGAAAAAATAGTGTTTCAGAAAGGTATGAAGATTCAGAGTATTCAGGTGTGAGAGGAGAAGGAGGCTATATGGACAGAAGTGGTGCTAAGATACAGTGGGTAGAGGAATGACAATATTAAAAAAGAATAACAAACAAGAAAAGAAATGTATATATCCCAGATTTATTGTGTATGTACAAGATAGCTTTGCAGGATTTCTTACAGAAGGCATCCAACACTGTCAGCATAAAATGTCCAAACAGTCTTTCTTCTATCAAATAAGA
Organism: Sepioteuthis lessoniana; assembly: GCA_963585895.1. NCBI lineage: Eukaryota > Metazoa > Mollusca > Cephalopoda > Myopsida > Loliginidae > Sepioteuthis > Sepioteuthis lessoniana. Next base: position 65,914,962 of record OY757915.1, read on the forward strand.
AGGCTGTGTTATTATAACAAAAAGGCACAGTGATGAGGCCAGCAAAACGAGATGAGGGGAAAGGCGTTAATTACCAGACAAAAAAAATAAAATACAACAAAAAGGGAGCTGCAATTAAGTCACTTTGCGCACACACACCCACATACATGCACAAACAGACATGCAGACAAGTTTTTGACACAAAATATGAAAGTACTTGCTTTGAAAGTTGATGAAAAAAAATTTTTTTTGATACTGCCAATGAACATGGAATACATCAGACATTTCCCAAAGTCTGGATAGCTACTCCAAACTCAAACAACTTAGCATACTTGTTTAGCCACACCCAACCTACAATTTGAAGACTGAGGGCAGCAGCTTTTTTTAGGATTATTCCATGGATATCATGGATATATATATTTGCACATTAATAATAATAATAATAATAATAAAAAGAGTCCTCCCAGAGAAAGGGACTTTTGCATCCTTTTAAAATCAGCTTTCCATCTTTCTGCTAACAAACATCACTAAACAAGGAACACTTCACACTTTTAATCTTTAACACAACCCTCTGCCCCATAATAGTTGTCCCCACTTGCATATAAATGTCATATGGTAAACATATCTACTATAGAGCAGAGGTAGTAATGTTTATTAGCTCTTGAACCCTGTTTGAAAGTTGTCAGCCATGATTGCAATTTTGATTGGACATGAATTGCAAATGACTCAAAGTTTAGTAGTCTTCTTGGATCCAAAATGGCAACTGCCAAAAAATTCAACAAGTTTACAATTAGAAAAAAAAAAAGAAAATTATGATGCCTACCCTGAAGTAAGCATTCAGAGGATATGTATGAAAGTACTGTTGTCTTTGAATAATGGGTTTTGGGGGGGGCCTTTGTACACATAGATAGATGATGCGTTTTAGTAAGTCTTATGAGACATCCAAAGACACAAATAAAGTCAATAATGCACCAAGAGAAAATATGAACAACTGAGAAGAGTAAAAAATAGAATGTTTCATGATAATGTTACAATTTCAATAAATGTATATCCATAGACATTTCAAAAGAGTGTAACCAGTCTTAATTGGCCAACTAAAGTTTTGACCAATTCAAATGGATACTGCTTTGCTTTTAGTTAATAAATAGTGAATGTGTGTGTTTATATATATATATATATATATATATATTTATATACACATATAGGTTAGGCGCATGGGTTAAATCATTGGTTTTTTATGAAAAACTACAGAATAATGAAATAATCAAGTATTTTTTATTTTTTTTAAATGAAGTCAGATTCCTATGCTTCCAAACACCAACTTGAAGGATTTTAACTTTTTTGTACCTATGAATACAGTGTATAACCAGACTGGAAATATATATATATATATATATATATATATATATATACACACACACACACACACACACACATACATACATACATACATACACACATATATATAGAGAGAGAGACACACACACACACAAATATATATATATATATATACAAACACACAATAAAACACTGACCAGTGCAAAGAGTAAAGACAGATAAGTTTTACTGTATCATTAGTTTCTTATCCTGATGGGGTGGTGGGTCTGCAAAAGGAGATATTTGTACCACTTGAGTATCACAGATTTTACAAGACTGTAAAGGACATCAGGTGTGAAATAACTTCCCAAGATTTAGATATATACATACATTACAAGTCTTGAACACAAGTCAAATTGCATTAAGGACTAACATTCTTACTAAATTAACCACCATATATATATTACCGATGCAATGGTCATATATGCAGTGGTGCAGTTAAGGAATTCATAAAAACATTTATCTTGTTTCTCATCTATTTCCAAGTCAAAGTTTTATCAGGGATAAAATGTTTTTTTTACAGTTTATTTTCAAAATAAATTTATCAATAACAAAAAAAGTTACATTATTTCAAATCAAGTCTCCAAAACTAAGAAAATTTATTCTCCTTCACAGTTAAATATGAAAAAGGCTAAAATAAACTTATCAAACATTTTTTCTTTCAATATATAATAACCAATGATTTAGTAAAAATTTTAGTAAACTTAGTAACATAACATTCATAATGGTTATTCATTTGATATCCTTTAAATTAAAAATTTTTAAACTTCTGAACAGAAAAAAAGGAGTAGAAAGAGTAATCTTTAATATTGAGAAGGCTTGGGAACCTTTATACAGTCTCAAATTTGAAGGGATATTTCATAGTCTAAAAAAAGTAGACAAGGTTCAGCAGGTGACAAGTAATTAAAAAAATCTGACTATGAATTAGAGGCTGAGGAAGATGATAACCTTGTCACTTATGTTGCAGTAGAATATACACATCATGTCATATCGTGTATAGTTTTAGAGAAGTATGGCACATAATCACATTACAAGAAATGTACTTAAACACACACACACAATATACATTCATGCATAGAAGTTCAACACACAAAGGCCTAAATGTGTACACAGGCATATGAAGATATGTATTTACACACATTAACGACCATGATACAAGCGCTCATCAAAACATAGCATTTCATTATATACAGGTTTAAATCAGATCTGGTACTAAATAGAATCAACACATAACCAAAATATATTCTTTTGATACACACACTTTCAATCAATCAAACACACAGATGTCATTTTTGGGAACCCATAACTGCCAAAAATAAACAAAGAGTAAATATATTCAATAGTACCAGTTGAGGCAATTTTTTTTCTTTCTTTCGTCCTCCTCTCATTACCCAATGAGAGGAATTTTCTTTTGGTTTCCATTTACTCTCTCTTCATTTTGGTCCATCGTACCATAGTCTCTGGTGATCGGTAAAGGAAAATGAGCTTAGCAAAAAGGTCTTCCTCGAGACGGAAATCACAGCACTCTCGCACTAGGTAGATGTCGAGGCACAACTTGAGGATTTTATCGATGTACGGCAGCTCCATAAACATGATGCGGTAAGACACTTCGCTGACAAACAAGCGTGCAAAACGACCGATGACAAACACCATAGATACATACAAGCCAATTATACTGCAACAGAAGAAGGCACAAGCCACATTAGCAACAATGGTAAAAAGAAAAGCAAAAGGAAAAAAATAAAAAAAACACGCAAGTGACCATTCAGATAGTGGTTGACTAACTGACCAGACTGTCAAAGCATAAATTGAAAAAAAAACAACAAACAAACAAACAAAACATGTATATATCATTAGATGAAGTAAAATTTCTAAGGATATATATTACAAAGAGCAAACTCAAAATTCAGCAACTTTTGTTGGGTATTTTATTACAAGGCCTTGTGTGTATGTGTATTCAAATATGTTAAGTGTAACATTCTAATACCAGGGTGCAAATGAATAAGTTATTTGGGAAAAAAACAAAGAAAAAACGCAGCAGCCAGAAGAAATAATTGACAAAGTTCAACATCTCTTTCAGTGGGCTAGGTGTAACAAGTTAGGTTTGATCTCACACTGCAAACTGAAAACCACAGTTAACCAAGAGTTGCTGAGGTCATCAAGTCTCGATCATCCATCTGAGTAGTGACAGATGCTGCTGCCCACACGAGGCAAAAGTAGGGGTTAACTGTTCTGTGAATCCCAATAAAAAGACAGATTTTTCAATTTGCTCTCTCTTTTAGGTACTAGGAGATAAGTGTTATCGTGAACAAGGAACAATTCAAAGATAGAGGAAGAGCCAGTTTCTATGAGAACAAAGAAGCAGCCCAACATCTTATGTTCACATTTTCCATATATATGTCCTAAAAATCTTAACAGAGAGGATAAAGCAACACATATACGAACACTTGACACAGGTTGTTTTTGTGTTTCTCCTCCTCCATCCAATGATCAGCCATCAACAACATAGTGCCTATGTTCCAGAAGGATATATATATTTGAATTTATTGATACCAATCAGGATTTTTAGAAGTTAGAGTTTAAGTCTGCACTCTTTCAAAATGTTTCCAAAAGTAATACTCAATGGCTGAAATTTTCTTTTATTCATTCCTACAACAATAAAATATTTCTTGAATATTCCACTAAAAATTTTAATGTCTTAATTGGTAAATTCTTAAGTAGAAAGCTTAAAACAACATCCTAAATATAAATATGACAATCTGAAAAAAAAAAAAAAAAAAGAGTCCTAGATATATTTTTAAAAAGAATTTTGCAATTACTAGACATGTAAGCATCATCAACAGATCATATTAATGCATACAGCAATAAGATGTTCATGTCTATAGAATCCATTAAAAAGTATTTGACATTTTTAATGGTATATCAAAAGTAACTATTGGAACCAGGCAAGCATCTAAAATATTCAAGATTGCTAGTATTAAAAAAAAAAAAAAAAAAAAAAAAAAAAAGAACCATTTTCTTTAGTAACTTGTGATCTAATGTGCATGTATGATGTAAAAGTTTTGAATATCAGAAAAAAAAATATAGAAAAAAAAAAGATAACATAAGTATATTCTAATTTGTAATAGATTCTACTCTTGCTTCAAGTGTCTAATGTATTTGGTGCATGTTTACTTTTAAAATCATTTTAACCCTTTTGATGCAGAGAGCAATTCAAGCTGCCCAAATATACATAATACATAAAAGGTGAGATGCGGCTTTAGTCTACATGACTTTAAAATTTTGGATCTTGTGCAATCTACCCCCAGATGTGCCACTTGTTCAATATACCCCAATTCTAAAAATAAAAAAATCCTTTATTACTTCTAAAACCTTAGTATAACTTATTTTTAAAAATATCAGTGAATAAAAAATTTTCTTATAAATCACTTGTGTGATATACTCCTGACACCAATAATGTATTGTAATATGGTAACTGTGAAACTCTAATAAGCTCTTTTTTTAATTTTAAGGTCAAAGTGCATCCCAGCCATTAAATTTGTTGCCAAATGCATTGCACCAAAAGAGTTAAAATGATTTTTGTTTCAATAGAATGTTCATGTTCATTAAATGCAATGATCTGAAAAGTTTTGTATGTTAACATTTCAAAAAAAAAGAAAAAATGTGAAACAAAAAACATGCAATACAGATGTCAGCAAAAGGCACAAGCATAGCTCTAAGTTTCACATTGGCTCTGATTTTAAGGAGTGTTTTAAAATTTTGTTTTTATCACTTACAGCAACATTGTAACAAACAGCACTTTTCTTTCATGATATATTTGAAAATATTTTGCATCTACTGATACACAAACACAACCTCCCGCCCCCTTTGTTTTTTTAGCAGCAGCAGTACAAATTATGATGATTTATAATTCAGCATTTACATTGACAACAGACATAGAATTTAAACAAAAAAAAATTGTCTGGTAATTCTCATACATGAAGTCATTTCAGCAGAAAAACTGACACACATCACTGTAACACAGCAGAAAGAATGAGAGTTTAGGAAGAGAAAACAGGTTTTTAAAATCCCTACCCCACCCCACTTTAAAAAAAGTGAAATTAAGTTAAAAAAATATATCATATAAGCCAGAATTATTAGCAAGAGTCATTGAAAAAGCTTGATGTAAGAAAATTTGTCTAATATTGTAGATTTAATAAGAATAGGTGTACTTAGATAAGAGGTTAGTTTGGTTTGGTTTCTTCATTTAATGGCATATCAGTCTTTGTGGGTTATTTAATGCCAAAGCCATCCTTATAGAAGAACAGCAGTGGTACTATTCAACCCATAGCAGGGAGGATATTGGGGTTCATACTTTTTTCAAAAAGTATTAGTCCAAAAGAGAACATAATAGTACAAATGGAGCTCAAACTCAACGTTACAGTCCACCATGTTATATACTATGCCATAGGGACTCCCCACAAGTAAAAGGTTGAATATTGACTTTAAATATTAAACATGAAATGCAAGAGCGACTGAGAGTTCAACAGTCAATCTCAAATATATAAGAAAAAAATATATAGAAATATACTTCCAATGAATAGCAGGAATAGCATTAATTATATAATTTAATCATTAATTGAATATTATTCATTAATGATATAGTTTAATAGAAAATAGCACCAAAAGCAATTAAGTGTAAAGTGTTACGTAATTATTGGGTAAATAGTAGATATTTAATTGTTAATTTAATCAAACTCATTTCAACAAATTGTTGTAGCCTCAAACAGAGTTTGAGCCTCCAAAATTAGATTTATAATGGTAATCAATCATTAATACAAATTTTTGCATATATGAATGTGAGCAATTGTGTTTTCCCTACAAGAGGAATATTTTGAGAAGATATTTTTTTATGTATTAGGGATAATGGTGACTCGACAAAGCAATTTATAAGAATGGATCTAAACTTGGTAATTTTAAATGCGGACTTTTAGTAGTACCTCTATTCCATTATAGCTGTGACATTTTCATAGAATAAATGTAACAATTATTATGGGACAGAAGGAGTGGTTCATGGATACCTGTTCCATAATTGTGATATTTGCATATAAATTTCATACAGTAAAGGTAACTATTATGGGACAAAGGTAGTATTACTTGAAAGTGAATTATATCTCAGTATTATTTTCATAATCCTCATTCTTGAAGAGATTATAATCTTTAACTAAGGTGATCTTAAAGAAAATTAATAATTCCTGATATCTGTAGAAAATAAATCTCCAGCAACCCTAACCAGGATCTTTTTTTATTCTTTTGAAATGTAAAAGTTACTAATTTAGTTCATGGCATTACTAATCATTATTTAAGGGCAGAATGGCTTCTTTAACCTTGGTATGGCAAGTGGCCAAGAAGAAATAAAAATGAATTCAAATCAGTGGTACTCAACTTAATTGACCTTGTGTCACATCCTACCCATGGGGTTGAGTAAATGCATTACCTAAACAGTGTGGATGATATTCAGTCATACATGATCAGTTTTCAAATGTTTAGATTGGTGTTTCCCAACCTTGATTGCTAAAATTTATTTTGTGCCTGCTGGAGATGGTCTTGGGAAAAGGAGAAATTATATATATATATATATATATATATATAGTTTCATCTGCCTTTGAATATCACAACAGAAGATTTAAGAAAAGATGCTGGCTAATTTGCCTTGTCGTCAAGGGGATACTGAACTAAAAGAATGATAGGGAAATACTGATGTAGTTATTTTCATAAAAGTAGAAATTATCATCAATCTGCCTTTGTCAATAAGATTTTAACTGTTAGTCACATGCTCTGAACATTGAACAAAATAAATAAAAGCTAACGCAACTTCTGTCCCATAACAGTTATTCAATTTAGTGTATGAAAAATATATGCAAATGTAATAACAGTTACAGGATAGAAGTAGTAATTCTTTTCATGTTAGACATATCTGAAGCCAAACTGTAAATCTACTAATCCAAGAAAAGGATGAGCTTCTTTTTTAAAGCCTGAGCTTGATTGCTATGAGTGACAAATTGAAATATCTAATGATATTTTTGATAAGAATTGAATTATAGAAATGGTTTGGTAGAAAAAGAGACATTTAAGATATAAGAATTTACAGTGAAAGTTGAGATTCAGCAGTTAGAACCCTGGCAGGACTGAAATGTTGTTCAAATTTAATTACATGTTTTGGAGAAAGAAAAAAAAATTCCCCCCTAAATATACCTGCTTTGTTCACTCCTAAAGAAAAATATTAATTACTTTGTTTAAAAATAAATTCATAAGAACATTTTCATTTCTATCTTCAAAATAAATGTTACAGTAGTTTTGAAATACAAACCCAATAATATCAATAAAAGAATGAGCGATATGGTTGAGAGATTAATTAATCATTTGATATTTAGCAAAAATTTACACATTAAAGCTATTCCAAAAAATTCAACTGTTATTTACCAAACTCGTCACTTTTGTTTTGTACAGCATGTATACAGTTCAAACTTCAAAATAAGCAAAAATAAATTCCATTTTAAAACCAAGCCTAAATAGAATTAAAAAAGGAGTACAATCACTACCAGATTTGGTGATGCCTGTCTTCTGAAGGCCGCACAAATTGATAGTTTAAAGTCCGGGAGTTTGACAAAGGCCTTGGGAACCAATTTTAGATATGACCACAAATGGTAACAAAGCCAAGGCACAAGAAAATGCTAATTCTTTTTTTTTTTTTTTTTTTTAGTAGTAGGGTCAGAGCCTTGCCTTTTAATATGGTAAAAATACTAAGACACTAGAGGATATACAAAGGTTTGTATGAAAAGTAAAGAGCAAGATGAAATGCTGAGACTGACATTACCTACTTTTTTTTTTAAAGCAACAAAATTACCACAAATTAATTCCATTCATTTCTCCTCTAGGATTCAAATCAGAATATAGATGCATTATTGTTGTTGTCATATTTCAAAGGAAGATTTTCTCTAGCAGAAGATCAGGTCAACACAAAGCAATAACTTAACCGAAAGCAACAGAAAGAATTCCTCAAAAAACATTTGCCAGAAATAGAGACTAAGATTTTATAGGTAAAATGACTAAAGAGATTCACTTAGAACAGTATCAGGTGAGCAAAGAAGAATTTGTGTCAGTTGCAGGAACCTTAATATTTTACCAATCTAAGCTCTTGATATGAATCTGTGTATATTAAATAAGATTAATGCTATTTCAAATTTATGCAGATAGGAAGGTGGTTCTCATCTTTAGATAAGATCATCTACATGGGTAAATCTACACTCATTGCCAAGTTATAAAGAAAAAAAGAATTGTCATATAATTACAAGAGACAGATAAGATGTTTCCAACTCAGTCTCAACAATAGAAAAGAACATTCTGAATATTTAAAGTGCTATTTTAGCAAACATCTAATGCTTTTCTTTCTAAACCTTATTGTATTAATTATTTATTCTGAAAGCATCTTTCAAGAAATAACAATTACTGATATTAACAAATTCCATATACATTTTAAGAGAATACTGTATATGCAAGAGATACCCTTATATATATATATATATATATATATATATATATACACACACACACACACTCAGTAATTTGTGGTTCACTGATGGACAAAGATCTTTTCCAATTTGTTCCATGACAACTTTAATTGCACAAGCTTGTCACGTCTTACCAACAAACTTCACTATCTCAACTCTACTTTATACACATATATATGAGACACACTTCCCTTCTCTCACATAGGCACCAAGAGATAGTATTAAATATGCATTCTATATAGGCACACAAATGATATATTACAATGAAGTTGAAGCAAATAGAAAAAATCTTATTTATATACATTATGTATATCTAGATAAATTAAACTCATTATGAATATATCAATAGTTCAAACAATTATATTTCCATTGAATGCCTACAAATCTATAAGAAAACTTTCCTTATCTGCAAATGTCATTATTACCAATATTTATCTATACCCATGTTTCTATGAATAGTAATGCATTTTAACTTATGTACTCACAACTGTTGTTCATTATAACTTAATAAAATAGAGTGTGTGTATGTGCGCATATACAAGCAGAAGCAAAACTTGATTATTACACCTTTTTTTTAGTAAGGTATACATGTTTGGCTTTTGTAGATTTCAGCTATGAACTCTAATGATTCAACACAATTAAAAATCTGGGAATTGACATGTGTAATTCATTAGCAATTTTTATGATCAGCCTGTGTAATTAACTATAAGCATGTTGGATTTATTGAAGCATGATAGATATTGAATGCTATTTGATTAAATACAGATACTTACATAGTAATTCATCATCAGTTGTTAGAATATTTATAAATATATTTCTGCATCATCACTGTGTGTGTGTATGTGTGTCACTTGTTTAATAAGCTAAGCTTATTCTAGCACAAAGCAACAAATGCAAGAGAGTATTATAAGATTCAATTAAAATATTCACACAGTAGTTCATCACCAATTATTTAGCATATTTATAAACATATTTTTGCATGATCACTGTGTGTGTGTGTATATCTCCCTTGTTTACTTAGCTTAGCTTTTTCTGGCACGAAACAACAAATGTGAGTCACCTAGAGAGGATCAAACTTGTTAGAGATAAAATCGACAAAACAAGTCTGATAACAACTATCCTATAGAGAGTGCTTTCTTTTTCTATACATACACACCAATTCTTTACATTCATTGAATGCGTGTATCTATTTAAATAATTACAAGCCAATAGTAACCAGACTGTATGTGTCCACAAGGTGACACTGTACTTTGTTTCAATTATGCATGAATTGTTTTTCTCCTCACATATGCAGTTGTTAATGCAAATGTCTTCAGACGTCAGCTGAAACCAATCTACATTGCTTTCGGAGTTTTGAAAGGATCCAAGCATTATTTAAACCTGTTGGAAGCTCAAACAAACTATAGACTCCTGCCACTAATCTAATTTATGGAACAATTTGCCAGAGTCTGCAGCTAAAGACTTTGGAGAGGTGGGTAGCTAAACTGCAAATACAGGTCATTTGGCTCAATGAAATGTTCACTTTAGGCAGGTCAGAATTCAAAGGAAATAACTAAGGCAAATGAACACCAGATGCTACCAGAATTATTCACAAGAGACAAGCAGCAGCCCATCATAAAATACCCTTCATATGTAGAAATATGAAAAGCATGAGGTGGCATGAAATAAAAACAGAAAAAAAAAACAAAGAGAAATATCTATCCCAAGAACCGATTTATAAGAGAATCTATCCATAAATTAGAGAAACAATTTACTTATATAGTTAAAATTACTAATAAAATCATTATCATTTATTGCAGACAATTATTAGTCCAGGTTAGAAGCAGGGTAAGAGAAAACCAAAGCTGAACATTTTTAGACTTCATTTTTCCAATGGCTATCATTGGGGAATGAAAAACATTTTGATAAATGTACTCTAAAAATGTTCTGCTTTGATTTACTTTTACCCCACTTAAGCTGGACTATATAGGATCAAGAATTTATAAGTATATAAAATGTAATGACAGTACAGGACGTAAGTAAAAACCATTTGAATATTGTTGATTTTAATACTAGAAACAAAAAACAAGAAAAACCAAGTCTAAGATTTAAATAACCCTATGAAAGGCTAAAATATAGAACAGATAATTTAGGAACAGCAAAAAATGATTGTAAACTACTTAAGAGTTTTAAAAGACATGGTGAAATATATCCAAATAGTTCAGATATAAAGAATATCATAATTATAGAAAAAGCAGAGAGAGAGAAAAAGAACATGGATTATTCAATTCTTACATCAAGTGGTCTCCAAGCAATCCACGGGGTTGAAAAAGTCAAAACAAGTCGATTGTAGAAAAAGTCCACCTGTTATGGATGTTAAGTCAGTTCCCGCATACCGCCACATATGCAATGATGGTATGATGGGGAAAGGAAAAACTCATTCACCCTAACAAGCTGCAGCCAAATGAAAAGCGACACTTTTTTGGCAACACTGGTCATAGTTTCAGCTTAGAGACTTTCAGCAGTTATCGTGTAGAGGCAGCTTGGTACTGTGTCACTCATTTGAAGAAGCATGCAAACAGTTGCTTTGATCCCACAGTTCCTCTTGTACTACACGGGATAGCTATGGCTGACATAACACAAATGTTGATCACTAAGATAAAAATCAATCTGTCTCACAATGGGTTTTTTTTAACAAAAAAAAAAATACAAGTGAAAAGCTGCCTTTTGGATAATAAAAAAGGTTAAATATCAAAAGATGTTGATCATATGTCTAAATATTACTATAATTCATAGTTGCTATTTAGATTGTGTATATATATATATATATATATATATATATATATAGGAATTAGATATTACAGTTGACAAGGTGATCCCCAATGGAGTGTCTTGTATATTGATTTATTGGCTGATAACAGATTACTAATAAGTTCACATGAATGACAAATATAATATATATCCCTGCAGTTTATTTTTGTACTAAATATATATGTTTCAAAACAAGATTTCCCATGAAGAATTATAACACTAGACTGCAAAAGAAACCTATACAGTTCTTGGTTTACTACAATATATATAACTTTTTTTTTTTAAAATGCTGACATTTTTACCACCAGATGATTCATGAAATAAGGTTTTGATTTGCTTTCTTTATTCTAATGAATAAATTATCTGTTCTAACTTTCATGGGTTATCTAATGCCAAAGCCATATTTGTAAAAGACCAGGAGAGGTACTATTTAACCCATAGCTGGTGAGGATAAAAGAGTTCATGCCTTTCCCAAGGGTATTAGTTTGAAAGTGAATTTAATTGCATGACTGAAGTTTGAACTTGCTTAATAAAATGTCACAGTTCAGCATATTAGCCACTAAACCACGGGGATTCCCTACTCATAAAATTAGAAAATGATGTAACTTCAAAAAAGCCAAAATAGAGTTGCAGCATAGGTTTAAAACCCTGATGAGGAATAGAAAAAGAAATGATAAGAAGAGTTTACTGGCCATTCAACAGCAAGATAAGCCTGACTTACATAAATACAATGATATATTTTAGAGGGATGAAACCACAAAAACCAACACAACAGAAATGGCATGCAAATAAAATTGCAAGGTAGACTGATCATTGAATACAAAAGGTTGATACGTGTACAAAATTTATAAAAATTTTAAAGCAATTCAAAAATAGACTTTTTTTTTTGATTTTTTTTAAATCTTAAGCTAAAGAGAGTAAAAATCAATTTCCTACAGTTATGTCAATAAAAAAGAAAAAATCCTTTAACATTAAAAACATAAGTTTTGCGTTCCTTTGAACCATTTTAGAAATTGTTTGTTTTATTTATTTATTTTTCTTAATTATTTCTCTCCATTGCATAGCTTCCTAATTGGGCATAAACAAACACACATTAATACACAGCAACATTATATATCATACAAATCTAAATTAAATATTAGTGTGTGAGTATATATATATATATATATATATATATATATATATATGTATAATTTTATTAAGATCCTTTCAATTTTCCTGATAAGTGTCTTGGTTTTTAGGTTGAAATTGGTAGATTAATTTACCAAAATTGTCCCGAGGGCTTTAATTTCAGCCTAAAACCAAGACACTTATCGGGAAACTTGAAATGATCTTAATAAAATTATATAGACAAAATGTGTCATTATTTAATCAAACATGCTTAAATGAAAGACTGCTGCCCAACTACACATATTTTAAAATTTTATATATATATATATATATATATATATATATATATATATATATATATATACACACACACAAACAACCCAGAAAAATATTAGATAATGAACACTAGAAATCCATAACTAAGTTTCATATATTGGTGTGAAGCACATTTTCTGGCAAATTGTTATTATTTGCATTTATCTTTTTATACAAAATTAACCCACAAATATAAAGTATAAAAGAGGATAATAATAAATTCAAGAGTCAAACATGTTAAAGACAAGTTCATCTGAGAATCAACAATGCAAAACTCCATGTTCTGAGTTTTTATCCAGTTTTATACTAGAAATATATTGTGATATTACTCTACATTTTCGTGCATCGAACACTGTAAAGATTTTACAGATTAAAAATGCCTTTAGCCTTAAATTTGGATCATAAGTGTATATATAAAAGTATAATCTAAAAAGATAAATGTAAATGAGAAAAGGTTAAAAGAAAAAGTGCTCAATGCCACTACAGCAGAGCAGATATAAAAGCCAGAAAAATATCAAATTATGAACACAGAGTCTGTTACTTTCATTTTTATGCACAATCATCAGACAGAAAAATGAAAAGACTTTTCTGCTTGATGATTGTTCATAACAGATGAAACAAAGTAACAGACTACATGTTCATAATTTGATATTTTTCAGGGTCATTATATATATATATATATATATATATATATATATATATATATATATATATATATACACTGAATGGAGTTTAAAAAAAAAAAAAAAAAAAAAGGTCTTCAGAGAATGATTTAACTTATTGAATCATTTGTCAATGTTAATTGTTTTCGTTTTTAAGCCTTCATCAGAGCGTGCGAGTTATTAAATGAAATGATTAAATAAAATCATCCACTGAAGACCTTGGGAGTTTTTTTGTTGATTTTTTTCATCTTTGTACATTTTTATACCTTAGGATTTATTTCCAATTTTTCCCAGATATATCTATATCAGACACACACACACACACACACACTAAGGAACAAGTAAAAGGTAATATATGCATAAACAAAATAACAGAAATGTATACAGATAAAGACTGACAACTAACTATGCAAGCTATTCAAGAGCAATAATATACAAACAATCACACACACACATAGCTTCAACAGGCTTTTCTTTCATATAAAACCTCAACTAAGAATGAAAAGAAAAAAAAATTCACCCAGGGAAACCATACAATGAAAAAAAATATTATTTGATTGGTACTGAGTTTTGTTTTAAATAATTGCTGCCAAAATGCTAAAAGGAAATGTTTAAATTAAATATATATATATATATATATATATATATATATATATATATATAAAGCTTTTCACTCCAAAATGACACAAGTTAGTGCCAGATGCTGATGAAAGCCAGGAAAACTTAAGAGAGGGTGGTCCAAATTTTTTTTCCCCTATTCTTCGAGGTAAGTAAGTAGGTATTTGAAAATCCTGGCATACACACTTAATCCCACTTAAGTCAACAATATCACTTTTGTTGCATACACATTCAACCTGACACTGGCTCAGGTCAATAAGCAAAATAAAAAAAAAAACAAAAAAACTTCAGTCTCACATCAAAATCACAAACTGCTTCTTCCTTTTTTTTTTTTTCTGTCAATGCATTTGCAGAGGAAGAAACAGGGAAAAAATACAGAGGAAAGTAGAAGAAAAAAGAAAATGGTGAGGGGAAAAAAAGAAACAACAAAAAAAAAACACACACACACGAAGAAAAAAAAAGGAAAAAATGCATTAATAATGAAAAGTAGGATACTGAGAGCAACAGGATTAGTTTTTGTTTTGTTTTTTTTCCTTTTAAAATGAAGTCAAACCATAATCCAAGCAAAATAATGAAAAAAGCAAAAATGGTTAGAAGCTGAAATAAATAATGTCCTTAAAGAGAAAAAAGGAAGGAAGGACAAGTAAATATGGCATTCAGTCATCTTTTTTGGGGTCTCGTGGCCGCCGTGTCCATTTGATGAGCGTCTCTGATGAACGGTAGAGGAAGACGAGTTGGGCATAAAGGTCCTCTTCAAGGCGGAACTCGTGCATTTCACGCACAAGGTAAATATTGAGACAAAGCTTGAGAATACGGTCGACAAAGGGTAGCTCTCGGAACTGGATGCTGGGGTGCATGTTGATGGTGCCCATTCGCAGAAATCGACCAATCAACAAGATAAAGGACACATAGAGACCGACAATGCTGTTAATAGAAAGGAAGAGAATCAGAAGATAGAAAAAGAGAATCTGGCACATTCATTACAGAGAAAAATAAAAACCAGAGAAGCCAAAGAGTCTGTTATTTACAACTAATCTTTATCTACAATAACTTATGAGCTAAACAGTAACATAAATAAAATTCAATGGCGGAAAAAAAAAGAACAAAGGAAAAAAAAAGAACAAAGGGGAAAAAAAAAAAGAAAAAAAAACACCTCTCTAAAATATTGGTTTGGTTTCTTTGTTTAATGGCATATCAACCTTTGTAGGTTATTTAATGTCAATGCAATTCTCCTAGAAAAACAGTAGTGGTACTATTCAATCCATAGCTGGGAGGATAAGGGGGTTCATACCTTTCCCAAGGGTATTTGCCCGAAAGTGAACATAATAGCGCGATTGGAGTACGAACTCGCTTACTACAATTCCGCAGTCCATCGCTTTAACTATTACACCATAAGGACACCCCTCTAAAATATCAATTTAACAATATGACCCATGAATCCATGAGTTAGCCATTATAACACTACTTGATGATGATACTGATACTTTGAATAAAGAAGATTTATTGATTGATTTTAACAGCATGTTATTATTTCATGCCAAACAATTAAAGAATCACATTCATATATACATTTTTATGCAATTGTTTCTTAAAAGGCTTTTTTGAACAGTCCTATCAAATACAAATAATTTTTAAACAGATCTATTTTAACCCATAAAGATGGGACCCAAACAAATACAACCACTCCTGATCAGAGTGGACCTAGGAGTAATGGCTTTGAAAGAGTACTCTGCATTCTCCAGATCTCCAGAACTGGAGCCTCACCATTAGATGCAGTTTAGTACCATGCCCAGGACACTTAGGAAAATTTAGTTTGTTGAATGGCATATCAACTTCTTATAGGATATTTAATGTCAAAATCTGATAAATTTCTAAATGTCTTATTGTAATCATAAATATATTTTCAGTGTTCATTGCATTTTTCTTTTAAATTACACTTAATTTGTCTATAATCATTTCTTTTGCAGAGTTATATGATATCTAGTATTCCTATCCTATACCTATAAAAATAATTTATACACAGTTATATGGTTTCAAGTGTTCCTATACAATACTCATAATTTTCAAAAAGATCCATTTAATGGGGCCATAATAGGTACTCCCACTCCAAGTCAGTGTGAAACTAATAGTAATAATGGGATACATCATACTCTACAGAACTGGAATACATTTTTTTTAAATTTATTTATAATCATTTGTTTGTATAGTTATATGATATAAAGTATTCTTATTTAATTCTAATAATTTATACAAATTACATGGTTTTAAGTATCTATTACTATTTAATAATAATAATCATTTGTTTGCACACTGTTATATGGTATCAAGTATTCCAATTTAATACTAATAATTTGAAAACAATTATATAGTTTGTTTGGACACAGTTATGATTTCAAGCTCTCCTATCTAATACTAAGGATCTTCAAATAGATCTATTTTACCCAGAGATTGAACCCTAACTAACAGGTGACCTGGGTCAGAGTGAACCTGAGAGTAAAAGCAATGATAAGGTAACCCACAATAAGAGCTCCAGAACTGTCTCACAACCAGACGCAGTTTAGTATCATATAGGATAGTGCTTTCTCAGTTTTCCTTCTCCTAGATTGTCTAACCATGGCTAAAAAATAAAAGTCTGTCCTACTATTTGTAGAATAACAATAACACATACCTCAGTAAAGGGTCCAGCTGGCAGACAAAAATAAAGCAGGTCATAGCTCAGTGCGGACCTTCTTACAATGCTAAACTGAAGCTGGTTTATATAATGAAATACCTTCACTCACTTACCAGCAGCCAATCACGGCCCATGCAATGGACTCGCTCACATGTGCACAATGGGATGCTCCAAGGCACCATAAATAGCTCCCATCCTGTAGTTGCCGCAATTTAGCTTCCTGTCTTCACGATTGATTGCTCTTAGCTAACGCGACTAATTACTCTCAGCTATCGCAACTAATTGCCCTATGTGACCTGACAAATCCTACATGGCGCTGCAGACAGGATCTATGACACCTGATAATTGGGAACACTTCTTCATTGAAGTGGGCATATCCACTGACTCTGCCAAAACTCATGCAACAAAGTTTGCAGATGAGAAGCTGACAATCTAGAGTCTTCAAATGCTGGATCGCTCTATGCTAAAGGAGCTAGGAGTCACACTAATGGGGGAAGCCCTATGCATCCTTAAGCAGGCCACTGCTCAGTCAACTTGCATCCAGGCACTAGCAGCCAAGCCCCCTAATCTCAATATTGAGATGACCCCACAACAATTTAGAAAATTCCAAATTGACTGGGATGTCTTCACCAGGATGACAAATATGCCAAGCTCCCAGTTCAATATCCACAAATATGAATTGTGTTAGAATTTGGCTTAATGTTTCAAATAAATTAAAGACGTAAATTCCTTTTAAAAAATATTTTTCAAAAGTTTTTTTCGTATTAGTTGCAATTGCACAAGGGTAGTGGTCTTTGGGGAGGTATGAGTTCCTTTAAACCTGGCTGGTTGTTTGGAAGTAGTCTGGTCAATGCAAGAGGGGTTTTAGTCTGCATCATTGTAGATGGCTGAGCAGTGTTTGATGTTATTCCAGTGCCCATTGTTTGCAGCACTGGTGTATTGGGTTTAAGAGACGTTGGATTTGGATTTGGTGTAGAGGTCTCGGGCGCAGCGCTAGGAATGGGGGGTGGGGTTGTTGGTGTTTCGGGTTTTCTGAGGTATCGGCAGTTTCTCAAGGTAATTCTACCTGATCCGTCAACTCTGACACGGCATTGGAGGTTGGGGAGTCTTTTGACAACTTGACCTGTCGTGTCCTATCGGTGGGTGGTTGGTCGTTGAACTGTCACTATTTGCCCCTTTTGAAGGGGACATAAGGTGTGTGTTGTTTTGTTGTATTGCTCTATGAGACAGGTGTTCCGATGAGATAGAATTATCTCGCGATTTTTTGCTGCAGCTATCCAATCTGCGTGTGGCTTGTAGAGTGTGGGTTGGGATGGTATAAAGTCAAGTAGTCGGCAGTGGAGTAGCAGTTGAGAGGGGGATAGTCCAATATTTTGGATGGGCGTATTCCTGTATTGGAGGATGGCTCTTGCTGCGCGGGCCTTCATACCGACTTCGCCTTGGTGTGCGGAATGTAAACTAAGTAGTACATTTGTATGCTGGGAAGTGGGGATGACAATCCTGTGGTCCAAGAGCACCAACTCATCGTCCACGCTGAGGCAGTGCCTCACCCCCCAGTACTCGTGGATCTCAGGTGCAGTGAGGCTGTGTGTCTTCTCGATTGATTGCTCTTAGCTAACGTGACTAATTACTCTTGATTGGCCTAGCGGTTAGAGTGTTCGCCATTGGCCCGGGAGACCTGGGTCCAATCCCAGGTCGAGTCATACCAAAGACTCAAAAAATGGTACTTGATGCCTCCTTGCTTAACACTCAGCTTTATAAGGTACGGATCAAGGGTAAAGTGGAGCAATCCAGGGAAAGGAGTAGCGCCCTTCCCTACACCTTGGTGTAGTAGCTATCGAAAAGGGAGCCTTCGGGTCACCCTCGACTATGGTCGCCAACTTTACTTTTTTATTGCAACTAATTGCCCTACGCGACCTGACAAATCCTACACTATTCATCCACAGCTAGGAGGGGATGAGAAGAAGTGGATTCATGCCTTTTCCAATGAAATCAGAGTGAAGTGAAACATAAACAGCCTTATCCAAGATTTGAACTCAGTTGCCAATGCCACTTCCTATGATGATAACTCTTACGCAAAGCCACTTCGTATTTTACTGTGTGTATACATTCTGCTCTATATCTAT
The DNA here is from genome assembly GCA_963585895.1 of Sepioteuthis lessoniana. Taxonomy (NCBI): domain Eukaryota; kingdom Metazoa; phylum Mollusca; class Cephalopoda; order Myopsida; family Loliginidae; genus Sepioteuthis; species Sepioteuthis lessoniana. The sequence continues at coordinate 65,934,160 of OY757915.1, forward strand.
AATTAGGAAAGAGAAAATGTTTAAGAAGAATAAATAATACCTGACATGAATAAATTCAAGTAATTTTCTCCTATAATAATAATAATATCATGCTCATATCATAAATATATGCACAAGTTAAAATCATTGAATTAATCAAGTTGTAACAATTCCAATGACATTTACCTTTACTTTATACAGAAAAAAATCTAGAGGACTCTACAGTTAGCATCTCTTATAGGATATTACACAAATAATCGATATTATAAGATCTGATTTTCATATGTATTTTACTATAACAGAGTACAAATTACCTTAAAATTTTTGTAAGCAGAATAGTATTAAAATTCACTTGTTTACCAAATAGAATAACTTCCAATTCAATTTTCAAAGAATAATCAGAATAACAATGGAAAGGGGATGTTAACATTCTTCATGGTTTATCAAGACAGACAAATAAATTCTGATAATAGAGTATTTCTCCTTATTTGCAGTCATAATTACTGTAAGTAGGATGTGACTCAACTTTAAGCTTAATGACAACCAAAGGTGTTTTAAGTGTTATCAAAATAAATACTACTACACAGTCCCATCGATAAATTGATAAAATTCTCATTTGTGTGGATATATATCATCATCATCATCCTCAAGTCATGCTAACAGCAAAGAATTCCCTAACTCTCTTTTTTCATCCACACTTATCATACATCACTCCAAGCAGGTATTCTAGACTGCATCTTATGTCTGCAGAGAGCTGATGTAAGATTTTACTGGTCAGGTATCACATCCTGCTTCTGCAGGAGTTGGGAGTATGTAATATGTGTTAAATTCCCAAGCTACCATTGGGTCGCCAATTGGCTGAGAGGTATGTTATTGGTCTAATGTAAAGTTAGGTTAATTTCAATTCCAGCTTGAAGCGTCTTGCATGTCTAGTCACACTGAGGAGTTGTGATACAATGAAACAGTCAGTCAGGGGATGACTATATATATATATATATATATACACACACACATACACACACACACAACTCTTCCTCTACAACAAGCAGGATGTGGCACATGGCCAGCTATATATATATATATATAAAGCACACCCAACTCCTCCTCCACAATCAGGGTGTGACACAAGGTCAATTTTTCAGTGGAGTAAAGCTCGTTTGTATTTAGAGCTTTCCTTCTCCAAGACTAGTTGCCTTAGTAAGGCTAAAGAAATCAGTCTGCTCTACAATTTACCAATAAATGGAGGGAGAACAAATGGATTCTGAACTTTCCTAAGGGCATTAATATGAAGTGAAACACAAACAGCCTCAACCAGTATTTGAACTCAGATTGCTAATTCCATTTCCTATGATAATAACTATGAAATGTTAATTAGGATTCTTTAATCCTTCCAAAATAGAAACATCAATGTCATCATGGAGCACTGCTACAACAGGAATAGAATAGGTTCATCTTCTAATCCTTAAGGTTTACCATATTACATAAAAAAAAAGTAAATCAGAAGATATATACAAGCCACATAAATTCTCATCAATAAATACAGAATGAAAATCAAATCACCATAATAATATAAAAATAAAAGATTTAGTTTTGGTTCCTTTGTTTAATGGTATATCAACCTTTGTGGATTATCTAATGCCAAATTCATTCTCACAGAAGAACAGTAGTGGTACTATTTAACCCATAGCTGGAGGGATAAGGAGGTTCATAGCTTTTCAATATAAGATTAAAACTCAATATCAATATTGACAGAAGGCATCAATTTTATAATCATTTTAGCAAATAACTTATTCTCTTTCTGCACCCAGATGGATTGACAGATTGATTTTAACAGCATGTCAACCCATCTCAGGTTATTTTATCCCCAGAGGTGAAGATTGGTTGGGTTTCATGGCATACCAACCTTTGTAGATTATTTAATGCCAAATCTATTTTTTATAGAAATAATCAGTTCTATTTCAAACAATTCAGTTTAGCATGAATACACAGTTTAATTGTCAATTAAAATTCAAACTTAATTGTCAAAATATTTCTATTTCAAGCAATTCATTTTAGTCAAACATTTTTAATTCAACCAATTCAGTTTAGTATAAGTACAGATTTTGTTTATACACAGTTAAATGTCAAATCAGTTCTATTTAAATTCAATCTAACGTAAGTACAGTTTCAATGTCAAAAACAGTTCCATTTCAAACAATTCAGTTTAGCATAAGTATACAGTTTAATTGTCAGAAACATTTCTATTTCAAGTTATTCACAGTTTAGTCAAACAGTTCTAATTCAAACAATTCAGTTGAGCATAAGTACACAATTTAGTTCTTTTTAACCCGTAGATACAGCTCTATCAGGTGCTACTATTGCAGGCCAGAGTGTACCAGGGAGCGATGGCAATGAATGGGTGCTCTGCATTCCCTAAAGTTCCAACATCACTGGAACCTCACCATCAGATTGTTTAGTGTTATATCCAGGACACTCATTGGTGTGTGTGGGGGTCTTACTCCTCTGCAGTGTATTCTACAGCCCAAGCCGACTGGGCAACAGAGGTGAAGGAATTGCATTTATATTATGTTTCATTTTTTTGAGCAGTTATTTATTAAGAGTTTTTCTTTTATGCGTACAGTCCTATTGAATAGGAATAGTTTCCAAATTGATCAATTTGACTCATAGGTGGGACTCTAACAGGTACGACCACTCTGAGTCAGAGTGGACCTGAGAGTAATGGCAATGAAGGAGTACTCCACACCATCCAGAAGTGGAGCTTCATGATCAGATGCAGTTTAGTGTCCTACCGAGGACAACCTTTTTTGGTGGCGGTCTTACTCCGCTGCAGAGGATACAGTCAGTATATTCTAACCCCCACTAACAGAGTGGTATGCTCAAATGGAAAGAAACAAAATAAGTATTCACACATTCAATTTTTAAAAAGTAAAGATTATTCACAACTGTCTTTTTCATATTTCTAAGATCATCAGGCAATAATAAAGGTTGCTCCTCCCTTTTTCTATGTAATAGATACAGTAAATTGAAAAAAGAAAAGCTCTCATGATCGTCTGATGATCTAGAAAATATGAAACTGACAGTTGCAATTAATGTACTTGCATTCTGAATTTTTATTATGCAAATAGCTAGCTCTCTCTCTCTCTCTCTCTCTCTCTGATATTGAGCAGTGTCACAAGAAAGCCTACCAGACAACCATGATACCTTTTATATTTTCTGCTATTAATTTGTGTGTTTGATTTTGGTCTTTTTTCAATAAAACCTTCCTAATTAACATTTATACAATCTAGGTATCTTGATATGAAAAACGATTGAAAAATAGTTTCATCTGTACATTTGTCTGATGAAAATTCTATTATAATAAGAGATGTATAGTGCATCAATTTACTTACAAAGGTTTGTGAAAGTAGCTGTGTGATCCTTTATTTTATGGCAAATAAATAAAGTTGTTTAGTTGATTGTTTAGGTTTTATGGCATATCAACCTTTGTAGGTTATTTAACACCAAATCCATTTTTATGCAAATAGTTCTATTTCAAACAATTCAGTTTAGCATGAGTACACAGTTTGTCAAAAACATTTCTATTTCAAGCTATCCAGTTTATTCAAACAGAGCTAATTCAGTTTAGTATAAGTACAGATTTTGTTTACACACAGTTAAAATGACAAAACAGTCCTATATTAAATAATTCAGTTTAGTGTAAGTACAGTTTCAATGTCAAAAACAGTTCTATTTCAAACAATTCAGTTTAGCATAGGCACACAGTTTAACTGTAAGTACAGTTCAAGTGTCAAAAACACTTCTATTTCAAGCTATTCAGTTTAATCAAACAGTTCTAATTCAAACAATTCAGTTTAGCATAAGTATGCTGTTAGTTCTATTTAACCCATATATAGGGCCCATTCCGGGCCAGAGTGGACCTGATAGCAATGTCAATGAAGGGGTGCTCCACATTCCCCAAAGCTCCAGCATCACTTGAACCTCATCACCAGATTGTTTAGTGTCATATCAGGACACTCACTGGGTGTGTCTTACCCCTCTGCAGAGGTGCAGTTGGTGTAATGTACAGCCCCCAGCCAACTGGGCAAGCAAATGAATAAAGTAATTTTAATTATATATATTAACTAAATGAATTTACTAAAATTCCTCCATGAAATAAAGTAATTTTTATTGACCTTGCAATAGATGTGGTTGCATTTTAAGTTTTTATAATACAAATAGGTTTATCTTGCATATTGTTACAGGAAAGAATGTCAGACAATCAGAAGTTGCCCTTGATATTTTTTAATGTTAGTTGATTGATTGATTTTAATAGCATGTAAACCTTTCTAGGGACATTTTATACCTAGAAGTTAAAAAACCATTTTCATTGTATGATCATATGTACATTTTTTTGTGTAGTCGTTTCTTTAAAAAAAAAAAATCACTCAAATACAAATGATTTTAAAAAGATCTATTTGATTCATTGATGGGACCCTAACAGGTACTAACATTCTAGATCGAAGTGGACCTGAGAGTAATAGTAATGGAGGGGTACTCCAGATGTCCATAACTGGAGCCTAACCATCAGACCCAGGACAGCACTTTTTTTTTTTTTAGTGAGGAGGAGGGCAGGTACTTACCCTTCTGCAGGTTATGCAATCAGCATATTCTAAGCCCTGCCAAGAGGGTGGAATAACAATTTATGGATGTGCATAAAAAATTTATACATATATATATATGAAAGTAAATATGGATAAAATCCGACAGTATGAAGGTAGCAGGAAAAAATATAATCCAAATAGGTGAATATATCATGATGTGAAGTCGACGTTAACGTTTCGGTTATAATAACCATCATCAGGACTTGGATATAAAATATACAACGAAAAGATAGATAAACATGCACATAGCGTTCAAAATTCAAAAGTCATCAGAACGTGTTTGGCATGTGGAAAAATATTAGAAAATGTAGGATTTTTCAAAGAAACGAGACAAAACCTCCCGTTTATTCTCATTTGCTCCTGTCATCTCAGCAATCACCCATCGATATTGTGAACTATTTTATATCCAAGTCCTGATGATGGTTATTATAACCGAAACGTTAACGTCGACTTCACATCATGATATATTCACCTATTTGGATTATATTTTTTCCTGCTACCTTCATACTGTCAGATTTGATCCATATTTACTTTCATACTGTCTTTTCGGAAAAAACTAATACCAAATACATTCTTACATAACATTTAACATGGATGATTCCTAATGATCTATACATATGAAAACTTATTTGTTGCGTATTTCTCAATAAACGGGAGGTTTTGTCTTGTTTCTTTGAAAAATCCTACATTTTCTAATATTTTTCCATGTGCCAAACACGTTCTGATGACTTTTGAATGCTATGTGCATGTTTATCTATCTTTTCGTTGTATATTTCTCATTTGCTCCTGTCATCTCAGCAATCACCCATCGATATTGTGAACTATTTTATATCCAAGTCCTGATGATGGTTATTATAACCGAAACGTTAACGTCGACTTCACATCATGATATATTCACCTATTTGGATTATATTTTTTCCTGCTACCTTCATATATATATATATATATTGTTGTGTGTATAGGACTCATTAATTTGTGTGTGTACAGGTATTCTTAGATCTTTTAATATAAAGGTATGTAGATATTACAGAGAAAGCAGTAAACTGTACAAAACAAAAAAAAAAAAAAAAATCACACACCTGTTAACTCACATTAACAAGCAGGAAACCCAAAATAACCTTAACACCACATCAATAACCCCACTAACAACATACTGATTCACCATCTCCATAACCATCCACCACTACCATCAGCTACTCAACAGGCTTTCACTGGAAATCAATTTTCTAAAGAAACAACTAACCAACAATTGGGATTATGCAGCGTTCTATAAATAGAATTCTTCACGGTTGGAAAAAAAAATTAAAAAGCATAAAGAATAGAAGAAAATGGTAATTGGAACTGGTGACTTTTCTAAATGTTCAATATTATTGATGAGTTTTAATGTTAATACAACTATTAAATGTACTGTTACTGCACCTGCCATAAGGATGAGAGGTGCTCAAGGCTACCAATTTCAGCAAACATACTATTACTACTGACAATGCAACCAATAGAATATATTATATGTTATGTCTGCTTTTCTTCAAATGCTATTTGTGCTACTAATACTTGGTGAAAAATAGTACTATCTTTATAAAATAATCTCTTCAACTATAAAAAAAAAAAAAAAAAAAAAAAAGAAAAAAAAAAAAGAAATAAAAAGACCATAAGTAGAGTGACAACAAAACATTGTTTAAGATGTTTTAATTTTCAGTAAAGAAAACTATATTATTGACTAAAAACATTTAATTATCAGTTAAATTAGGGTTTGGTAGAATAATCTCTAAGGTATGGCAGATAGATTTTAAAAAATGCAACATAGAACCTATTCAAAATTTAATTTCCTCATAAGAAAGAACACTATCTACCATTTTGTTTTGTTAACAGTTTGTTTTAAAGATTATTTCATTCAAATGTTCCTCCTCATAAGGTATACACTTCTAAAACCTCAACCTGAAGTTGATACAGGGTCTGACAGAATAATCCCTCAGGCTTGGAATATAAATAAAAAAAAACAAAATAGATCTGATTCAAAATTTAATTGTAAATTTTAACAATACTGTTTTGTTGTGATACTGGCATCACTTTGTTTTAAAAATTATATCATCCAAATGCTTACCCTCATGAGTTATACACTCCTGGGGCCTAACCCTGATTTTCTGCAGGGCTTACCTAGACATTGCCTATGGTATTACTGCGATTTCATAATGAATGAAATATTTCAGTTTGTCAGTTATCTGCAGCCTTCATTTAAAGTCTTGAGCCTTCAAATATCACCCCAGATGAAGTAATCACAAGGGAATAGATCTGATGGGCAAGTTGGCTACAGAATATCACAACAGTTTCAATCACAAATGCATGATGTTCACCATTTTATGCCAAGATGGCAACTGAAATAGCAGGCTGCTACTGCTCAAAGACATATATGCCACTTTCTCACTACTGCTAACATCTGCACAGTGAGAATTTGAAATCTGGATCATTTTGCCAGACTTTGTTCTAGACATGGAAAATACATTTAATACTACAAATAAGAATATCCCTGACCATTAAAACCTTGACAAATGTCCATATTAAATGTTTTGTATGGAGGTGAAAGTTATATTTTTACAAAATATTATTGATAATATATGTACATGGTATTATTAACAAATGTATACAAGTAATATTTATAGCACTCTGCAAAATGAGTTTTTGATATTATAACTACTTGTACAAAATGATGAGAAAGTATTGTTCAAAATGATATGACAGACAAATTGGCTTCTCTGTAAAAAGAAAAATGAAAAAAAAAAAAATACTTTGGTACAGATCTTAGATAGAAATTAGAAGTGTTATTGGAAGTTAACAGCAGATAATGAAGAATTATTACAACCATTAATAATAGAAACAGTACAACAGAAGGCCAAAATATTTACATATCTAAATTTTAAAACCATATTAGCCAGTATATTTGACTAGTTATTTATTGAAAAACTAAAATTAGGATTTTTAAATAAAATTTAAAATTATGTTGAATTTAAAACCTGAAGAGTACTTTCATCACAGATTACAATTCATCTAATAACTAATTGTTTTTCAATCAATAAAACAATTATAGTTTCAAAAGGATTATTAGTAATTATATTCATCTTCTAAAATTCAAAGTTGACAATATTTTGATCTCTAATTTTATATTCATACATATACAGTCAAATTGATAATAGCCAAAAATCAGATCTTTTTTAAATAATTGAGGTTTTCAGTGATGTCATTGACATTTGTTCATATACACTTTTGTATAGAATTTAAATTTTTCAAAAATCTTTTGAATTAAGAAAAACAAAAAAAAGAATCCTAAAACAGATGCCACCTCCATAGTTGATACAATTCTAAATGCAGTTATATTTTTTAGAAAGGACAATAATAAGGAGTACATTATTTTCAGTTAGTAAATTCATTTTGGATACTCTAAATACATGCATGAAATTAAAAGTGAATTCTCATAGATAGCTAATTTGGGCACATTGTCACAACAAACTTACATGAATACAAAGTTTTAAAAAAATGTTAACATTTCTATGGGAGTTCCTTCATGATTTTGAAGTTTCTACTTGTTCACCATCCTGTCAAGACATTAGAATCTTCTCAGGACAGTTTCTGTAATATCAGTTCTGCTTTTCTAATAAAAGATACTCACATAGAAATATGAACATTTTTTTCCAAGAAAGTGTTAACAGGGACAGTGAAAATGTGAAGACTGTTTGAATTTATATCACAAACGTGTTCCCATAAAGGTGTAAACATTTCTTTGATTACCTTGTATAAAAGTAAAAAATTAGTCTTAATTCCTGTGCATAAAAGCAATGAAACATTCTAAAGCAGAGACCATTTTTAAAGTTATTTATATCAAATCATTGATACAAGTTTGATATTAAATCTTAAAACAGTTTTATTATCTTTTAATTACATAAAGACAATTTTTAAAATCACATATGAAAACAACCTCTACTTTTTGTTTATTCCATTTTTATTTTTTTCTTATTGCTCTTTATCTGTAATTTTAAAAGTTGTTTCCATACCAAAAATTATTCCATGCACAACAATCTTGAAAGTCATTTTAACAAAAAATAAAACCACTGATATAGTATACTTAAACTTTAGTCAGTGCACCATTGTAAGCTAATTTTGGCTTTAAAAATGTTAAGATAATCTTTAGATCAAGAATTTTTCCTATCTGGATTTTTCCCTTTCAGGTTGCCGAAAGAGAGGAAAATGAAATATTTTAACCTTCTGAAACAATTAAGATTTTTCTGTACCAAAAACTGTCCGACATTCACAGAAGTTAAGGCAATATTCAAAAGAAAAGAGAAAAAAATGGTAAATATAAAAATGCACATACAATAAAGCATACAAGCAGATGTTAAAGCGTTTAGACAGTCAAGAAATTAGCAAAAATTAAAGCAAACTTTAAAACCAATAATAAAAAAATAAACTGAAAAAAGCATCACAAAATATAAAAGTGACTGAGGGTGATTATTAGGATAAATAGTTGTGTCTCATTAGGTGGTGGAAGGCAAGAATAATTAGAGAAAACAGTGTAGTAGGGGATGACCAAAGGGTCAGTTGCACTTTCTACCACCAAATGTAAATTTTATGTAAAATCTCATAAGATTTTACAAGAATAAAAATAATAAAAATGAAACCTTTTTCTGAGTTTTAAGTCAAGAGTTTTCCCTCTTTGAACTAAGTTTAGGAAAACTGGACATGATCAGTTTTGAAACCATAAATGAAGAGTGATATCATCTATAAAGATTGGCTTTGAAACTCCTTTTAAAAAAGATGTAAATATCAAGCAGTAATACAGGTTATTTCAGAAAAATTGATATTTCATAATCTAATAGCTTAACCAATTCTCATTCAAATCTTAACAGCATGTGTAGAAACAACTCAAAATTCTATGTTTAATGTTATCTTTCTTCTTTTCAAGAATAGAAATGCCATTCACTGAAAAAGAAAAGGCATTTAAACATTAAACATGAAATTTTGGGTTATTTCTACATGTTATAAAAAATTTAGATCATTTGAACAAAAGTTAGTCAAGTTATTAGATTACAAAATGATATCAGTTTTTCTGAAATACCTTGTACTTTATTTTGTTTATATAGCATTCAAAACAGCAATCAGAACTGCAACTCACTCTAACTACTGATACATCACACCTCTAATAAGTCTAAAGTTGCTGTCATCCACCACTGACCCAAAGTAATCTTATATTCATTTTCTATTTTTGAAAAAAAATATATTCGAAAATAGCAAACTGCAGAAAAGAGTACAGGGTCAAAAAGAAAACATACCCATATCCTGTAATGACAGAAAAACCAGCTGGAGCCACTCTGTCATTGAAAGTGAAAAATGTCAGCTTGCTAGTATTAGAACTTTTCATTTTGATGTCAGGCAGTTTGAGCTCAAGGGGGTTGACCTCAACAACCTGCCAATATTCCATCTCTCCACTTGTTACTGACATCACACCTCTAATAACTCTTAAGTTCTTGTCATCAACCACTGACCTAAAGCAATCTTTGATATTCATTTTCTATTTTCGAAAAAAATACATTCATATCATATGGTAACAGATGGACTTTTAATGGTATAAGTAATCAAAATTCTTAAAGGTTTAAGTTATGCACAATCATGTAAGCAAAAAGTAAGGTTGGCAACCGTAGTCAAGGGCAACCCAGAGGCTCCCTTTTCAATAGCGTAGTATTGGGGAGGGTGCAACTCCATTCCTTGCCTTGCTCTACTTTACCCTTGATCCATACCTTATAATACTGAGTGTTAAACAAAGCAGTATCAAGTACCATTTTTTTTTAGTCTTTGGTATAACTCGACCTGGGATTGAACCCTGGTTGTAAGCAATAGGAGATGAAAATCAAGATAGATCATATGCAAGCAGTCAGTTTATATGCTCAGGGCAGAAACTGATAAACTGTGTCATTATCTCCCAAGGTTTGATACAGCTGTTCTAGAAAGATAGAAGGATTCAAGAAATCTTAAAGTGACCACTTCCCCAAAAGCAAACACTTCATGCAATATTATTAAATTAGAAATAGATTAAATATAGCTACAAGGATTTTACAACTTTGAAAACCTTTTTATGGCTATGTGCATTAATGAGCCTCAGCAAACAGGAAACTTCAGCTTATCAGTCAATGATAATTCAGAAAAATTCAATATGATCATTGTACTGTAAACTATCAATATAATAAATTTTGGTTTTAACCCCTTTTGGTCCAAAGAGCAACTTGAGTTACCCAAATATACTTAACATGTGAGGCAGAAATGCAATGTAAGTCCACATTACTTAAAATATTTGGATCTTGTGTGATATACCCCAGCCCTAAAAATAAATACTTTATTACTTCTAAAAATTTAGTAAAACATTGATTTTTAGAAGTATCAGTGAATAAAAAAAATCTCTCATAAATAAACTTTTGTGATATACTTTCCATCCTCATAAAGATCAATTTTTCCCCCACAACATTTTATTTTTCAGAATGTATTGTCATATTTTAATTGTGAAACTCCAATAAATTTTTTATCTGCAAGCTTTTTTATTTATGGTCAAAAGTGATTCCAGCCATTAAATTTGTTACCAAATGTGCCACAACAAAAGAGTTAATAAGCATGTGGATACATATGAATTAACTTCAGATATATTGAACAAAATTCAATGAAATACATCCAACAAATAAAAATAATAAATTCTCTAATTTATTGATCAGACATATACCAAAACCGATAGAATATATTGATGCAAAAAAAATTATGGTATATATGCATATGGTTATAGTTGTAGAGACACTGAAGTCAGTGGTATTTACTAAATCTCAATATATAAAGAATTGGTTTTGTTTATTTGTTTAATGGCATATCAACCCCTTATAGGTTAATCAGTGCCAAAATTTGATTCATTTGTAAATGTTTGATTATTATCATACTTTTATATTTTCAACATTCCATTAAAATGAATTTTTTTTTAATCATACTTTTTTTTTTTTTACTATGATAATCATTTGTTTAGACGACTATATGGTATCAAGAATTCCTATCTAACACTAATAATTTATATGCAATTATTGGCCTAATGAGTAGATAGTTTGCCAATGGTCCGGAAGACTGGGGTTCAATCCCAGGTCAAGTTATACCAAAAACTCAAAAAATGGTACTTGATATCTTCTTGTTTAACACTCAGCATTATAAGGTAAGAATCAAGGGTAAAGTGGAGCTATCCCAGTGGTCCCCTCCACTATACCTTGGTGTAGTAGCTATTGAAAAGGGAGCCTTCAGATCACTCTTGACTAAAGTCGCCAGCTTTACTTATATGGTTTAAAGTAACTATTCCTGTTTAATACTAATCACTTGTTTGCATGTATGGTTTGAAGTATTCCTATCTAACACCAACAATTTGCTCATAATTATACAGTTTCAAGTAACTAATATTAATCCTTAGTAAACAATTATAGTTTCAAGTAACTAATCTTAATTCAAACAATTTACAATTACATGGTGTTACTATCTAATACATCAATAGATATATGGTTTCAAGTAATTAATAATAATAATAATCCTAAGTAAATAATTATAGTTTCAAGTAACTATTCTTAATAGAAATAATTTACAGTTACATGGTAATAAGTATTCCAATCTAATACTGATTATTTTCAAACAGATTTATATGACCCAAACTGGTACTACAACTCTGGGTCAGAGTGGATCTGGATATAATGGCAGTAAAAGGGTGCTCCCACTCCCCAGAGGTCTAGGATGCAGTTTAGCATCATCCCCAGGTTACTACTTTTTGAGGGATCTTACATTTCTACAGGGGGATGCAATTAGCATATTCTAAGCCCCACCAACAGAGTGTTAGGATAAAATGACCTATATGCCACTTAAATTTGGCCTGTGGAATTTTAATATGCTACTTACATGTGGTGAACTACCAAATTTACTTATTAACCAAATAAGAGTCAACCGCTGGCTTTAACAAACTTTTGTCTCAAATAACCACCAACCGTCCCTTATATAACTTTGTTCTTGTGACAGTTTGCGAATTTTCATAAAAGAACTCAATTTTTTTTTAGTTTGACATTAATATTACTCTTCATCTATGTTTGCTTGGGATTTTAAGCTATACTCGACTGGTACAAAAACCAAGAGAGGGAATAGATTCAAAGTGTTCTTTCCCTATCAAGGTTTTCAGAGGAGAGTTGATCGCTCCAATGTGCAACAAGTTGTAGTAGAAAGCGGTAAACAATTGCAAAAAAAAAAAAAAAACAAGACAGAAACATTGGGGTCTGTACCTGGCTTAGCACTCCATGCCATGCGCAGCAACAAAGAAATGGAATAATTCAAAGGCAGCAAAAATAAAAGTAAAAGAAAGAATATGAGTGAGCTAAAGAAAAATAAAAACAAAACTGAGTCTTGTCTACAACAGAACATAAAGACAACCAACAAATATTTACACACATACACAAAGAGAGAAAAAAGGCAGACATTATGTCAACACAACAAGCAAAAAAAAAAAGACAGAATTATTCAATTGCAACTATGTTATATAATTATACAAGCATAGTACCCATAAAAACTGACAGGATTTTTTATGTATGAAACAGCACTTCTGTCTAGAACAGCCTTCTATCTAATATCAGAATATATCTGTGTACCAACAAGAATCAAAGTGTTACTCCCAGGCAAATCTACTTATGATTAATATGTAGTATCTGTATCCATGAAAATATCATGATTATTTTTTTAAAAAGTTAAAATATGTAGATTAAAACAGTTGAAGAGAGAATCAAGTTTGTTATTTTACATTTACTTTAGACATGCTGCATACCACTGAGGAAGTTAGGACAAACTTATGGGACATGCTCTGCTGTTGATTCTGACACATGGATACACTAGTGTTGGTCAACCAGCAAAAACTTACATTCATCACCTCTGTACAGACACTGGACACCATCTAAAGAACTTATCAAGAGCAATGGCAAATAGGGACAGATGGTGAGAAAGTCAAAGGAATCCATACTGTCAGCATGATAAAGAACAACAAGATGCTTAAATAGAAGAGCTTACTGAAAAGTTCTCAGTTTGACTAAGGGAATGACCTAAGGTCATGAAACAAGTTCACATATTCATCCTGCAATTTGACACTTGTTACGTCATTATTTTCTTGAATTTCTTTCCTTAAAAGCAAATTTGAACAATGATCCTTTCTTGATGTTATGTCCTCGGAAAAGGGCATAAAATAGATAAAACAAACACATACTCAGAGAGAAGAATAAAAGTTACATATTAGAGGAAATAAGTAATATAATGTTGCCAGTGTAGCTTTGCTACCAAAATCTCCAAGTGGATTACTGTCAACCGTTATATCTTTATTGGCAGAGTCCATTGTCTATTGAAATAGGGATGATACCACAACACTTAGCAAAAAGCTTTTTAGCACCTCTTCATATATAGAGATTCTTTTGTTTTCATTTCAATTTGTTTTTTTGTATTATATTTAATGAGATTTCCATAAATACAGACATTACACTGACCCTTGACAGAAGTGACAAGGGACAACATTGATCCGAGAAAGGGCACAGAGATACTACACTAACTCAAAAGTTACAAACAACCAGAAAAAGTCATCAGTTATTATATAGGTAGCTTATACATATATTAGGTATAGATGACCAAAACAAATATCTCAAAATCAACTCATTCATATGCATAGAGAGTATAGGTAAGTTGTATAATAAAATCCATTATTATAAGAAAAGAAGTAGCTATCCTTATAGTAAAACACAACAATTTGATTTTCTCAATTGTTTTCCTTTTCTCATATAAAGAGTTTGCATAAGCAAATGAGTGTGTACATGCATTAATGTAAGTCAGTGTAAAGACATTTCTATTTATAGAAGTAAATTGTCAATACATATGTAATTATCACATATATCTCGATAAATAAACAAAAAAACATGCAGATATTGCAATGTATTTGTGAATGTATATACAGAATAAATGTGCTCACCTGTAAAATAGATACAAAACAGATATCACAAAAAAACAGTTATCACAAAATGTATTTAACTCAAGATGAACTTATTTGGTGAAATAAGTGTGATGAACTTCAACAAAAATAATTATAATTTTCTTATATTCCAAATAGTTGTGTTGCATTAGCTCCAAATGTATGTTTATAGCTTGGCCAATGGCAGACTTTGGTGAGAAAAACACATTTCTAATTTTAGTGTTAGGACCTCTTGTTATTTTGTTCTCACTCTGTTCAGTCTCAGTGGCTGAGGAAGCAGGAAGTAATGGACAATGGACACCACATTATTTGAGAAACAGTCTCTTCCCTGGTTTTTAGTTCCTTATTCTAAGTTCACACCCCAACAACCAAAAAAGAAACAGACTGAATCACAAAATCCATGATATTTTATATATATATATATATATATATATATATATATATATATATATATATATACACACACACACATTCACACATACTTGGCTGGGTAACATCTACAGAGGGCCCCAATCACCAAGTGTATCATGTTACTAATAGTGCAGTGGAAGAGATGATATTCTGTCAACTCACACCCTGGTAGTCATTCACTTATAATCCTCCACCTACATTCTATTTTTCTTTTTAAATCTTAACTCATCAGTCATGGTGAAAGTTCAACCTCAAATTTTGCAGGCCCATTTTTAGTAATAATTAAAGAAAACTTGAAAAAAAAAAAGTTTTATTTTACTTGAGACTGTCCTCATTGCTTTTGCCAGAAACCAATGGCTACTTCCACTCAAAATTTATTTTCATAAAGAGGCTGCCAACTTGTTAATCACTTCTTATTTCCCCATTTAGTGTTTTTTTTAATCATCAAAAAGCTTATTCCTTCTCAAAATCATGCTAAACATTTCAGCCTAAAACAATGAGTAAGCTATTGGCAATATCATAAGCTGTGGAGAACTTAAACTATACTGATGTTAAACGAAATTCCAACACACTGAATAGGTATTTCAATTTACTCAGGATTAAATGTACAGATAATATAGCAGAATCACAGTATTGGTATGGTTGATAATAAGGAAGATATTTAATCAAATCTTCATTCATCAAAAACCAATATCATTATAAGAATATCTATGATATACTAACACTATACACAATGGAAGGAAAGACATGATAAACACATTTGTACATAAGAACATTTAATCTTTTATATACATACCAATGATATAAAGAAAGGAAGAATGCAGAAATATCTCACAACAGCAATAAATATAAGCATGTTGCTTAATGAACAAGCAGTATATGGAAAAGGTACTTGTATAGAAAAAATCTTATTGAATGACAGAAAGTAAAATAGCTGCTTGCTTATCATTCCTTGGAAAGGTCCAAGACATGATTCTCCTGTTCAAAAGAAGGCGAAAATAGGTTTCTAGGACTGTTGTGTGACACTTCATAAGACACTCAACAGACTTGCCCATTCTCTAAAGATACCATTTTATTCTCTCCCTACAACAGTAACTGATCACATAAGAAATGTATGTGTATATGGTACTTAGGTCAAAATCAGCAGCATCTGCAGCTTTATTCTCTATCAGCATATCTAGGATTATTATTCAGACTAAATTCATTTCATAAATTAATATATCTTTAATGGCAGCTTTCATTATTTTCAGAAATTTGAGACAAGTTGGTAAGACAATAAGAAAAATTCCAGTTTGGGTAGCATGCAGTCTACCATAGTTTTGTATGCGGTTTATCTCAGTATTTGAAGTCTACTATATTTTGTATGTGGTCTATCTACCTCAGTATTTGTGGTATATCATTTTTTCATATGTTCTACCTCAGTATTTGGAGCATACCATACTTTTATATGCTGTCTATCTCAGCATTTAAGATCTACCATATTTTTGTATGTGGTCTACCAAAGCATTTGAGTCATGAATCTTTCAAGGAGTCAATGTGTCTGTATAGTGGGTTATTTCTTTTTTTAAATATTGAACTTTTTTATTGGATTACAATAGAAACAATGTGGTAGATCACAAACTACATCTACATCATCATCAAGGCATGCGGAGAAACACAGATTCCTTTGTTTTCTCACCATACATCCCCATCTGTCATCACATTAAGTAAATCCTCTAGATGGTACACATTTTCTGCACAGAGGTCATGTAAGTTTTCGCTGGTCAGAGGATATTTCCATGTACAGGAGAACATTGTTTATGAGTTAATCCTTACTTTACCATCAATGTCCAGTATATCTTGCTTATCTTTCTTGGATGATTAAAGAGATGAGAGGAAAATGGCCATACAAGTGCTGTTTTAAGGATTTGTTCAAAACAGCCTGCAGCATCCTTGTTTAGATATCATAGAGTGTTTTGTTAGAGTCTAAGTGATACAACCATACAATAATACAGACAAAGCTACAGCTTGAAAGAATTCCAGTTTTATTTTATCAAAAAGATCAGATTTTCATATGATTGTTAATCTGTTAATAGTAGTCCATACCTTACCTATGCATATGTTGACATTGCTTTCAGCAGATGAGATATTGCTACAGAGGTATTTGAGCCGGTCAACTTATTTCAGAGGCTTACTATTTTATATCATCTAATTTTATTTATTTGCAAATAAACCTTTAAAATTATTCTTTCGCACATATTTACATATACATCAAATAGTTTACTGATTAAAAAGAAAAGAAATAAGAACCACGGAAAATAAATCCAAGTTTATTAATCATTAATAATACACCATAAACCTTAATGTCTACTAAATATTAAAGGTAAAAAAAAAGGATGCTCTAACCTTTGCTTGGTCATAGGGCCACTAATTTGTCTTAGGCAGGAATAGCCTGGCAGAGTCCATCCCTCAACAGGTTTGGTTTAAATTTAGTTTTACTTCTCCTAGACTACTTGCCATGCCAATGTTAAAGAGTTGAGTGTACCTTACTATTTAGCTATAGCCAGAGGGAGAATATTCAGATCCATACTTTTCCTCAAGGCTATGTGAAATGCAAACAGCCTCTGGTAGGATTTGAACTGAACTTGGGTAGCAGAGCTCACTTCCTACATTGATAACTATTGCACCATAAGTACCACCAAAGTTCAGAGCACAATATAAATAAGCATTTTGTTTTGCAAAATTTCAACTCATAACTATAGAAAAATTCTTATTTCACCAAAAAAATTGTTCACATTGAGTCAACATGTTAAAAACAAAAAAAAAAAAAGCACTGTTCAGTTTTTTAAATTTCACAACAAAGTCAACAACAACAAATTCAGTGATAAGACAACATTAAAAATGTTTACAAAACAATAGAGCATGCAAGAAAAAAAACAAGTAGTTAACAAAAAACAAATCATTATTCACACTGACCAAACATAGTTTCATTCTTTTTCTGCTATAACTCAGTTATACAATTATGCTAATTCTGGTTTAATAAGACAAAACCCAATTGGTTCAAGGATTTTGAAAATAATGTTATAGATTTTTATAAGACCAATTGCAAAATGTCATTTTGTATAAATCTAAGTTATCAAATTTGCATACATGATCTCTATAATAGAATAAAAGCAACAATTGAATTTCTTTCTGATCAAACTAACTTTTCTAATTGCCACTTAAACACAATTCCTATATTGCATATACACCCTATAAATATGAAGGCCGCTCCAAAAGTAATGCCTCCAATTCATTTACATTAAAACTACAACTGATACAGGGGGCACAATAATACCATTGGATAGAAAAAGTTTTCAGCTACAAAAACAATCTTTCCACAAAGTCACTGCAATTGGCCATACAGTTTCCCCATTATCAAACAAAAGACACACTTAAGATCACTCTGAAAATAATGATTCCTTTTATATAGTTCCACAATGTCAGAGACAAATTTTAGTTGTATGGTAGTAGAGGTTAAACCTTCTCTCCAATTTTTTGCAACTGAGAAGCAATCAGGCAAAATGGTACCTGACATGAAAGCAGATTTGAGTCTTTGAATTACTCCAAGTGGAAATCATTGCACCCATTGACATTTATCAATGTTTGCTGAATGTTTACAGAGACTAGACAGTGGATGTAAGCACAGTTAGGTGATGGGTAATGCATTTCAGCAGTAGTGACAGCAATATGAACAAGCCACTGTTTGTTAAAATGTGAAGATAAATAAATGTATTTACCATTGTATAAATACATTTTTACTGCGAATACAAGAGTTGCTACAAAAATAATGCCTCTTATTTTATTATATTGACCCAAGATGTCTAGTAGATGTTGGTGGTATGGCAGCAGAGATTAAACTTTCCCACCAATAACCTAGAATTGTTTTTTACCTTGTTACAGATACCAGCTGAGCAGCAGTCTAACACAATAGGATTTGACATGAAAGTGCATACTAACCAGAGGTGTGTCTCTGAATTCCTCCATGCTGAAAAAACTGCATCCATTGACAGTTGTGATCACTTGCTGAACATTTATGGGGATCAAATAGATTATGGGTAATGCATTGCAGCAGTGACAACAGCAAAATGAGACAAGCCACATTCAACAGAACAGTTAAACCCATAAAATAAAGAGCATCTCAATCAGCTCAACCATGTGAATTGACCCAGAAGATGGACAAGAGAGACAACATTTTTCTGAGAGTGTCCTTTCACATTTCATTGCATCTCTGTCATATCAAAATGACCCATATATGCAACAAAAACATCATAACAAACTAACTCCAAATTTTAATCCAACAGTTTAGATTTTTTCCATTAAACAATTCCTAAGCAATACTTTCTGAAAATGATGCCATCGAAATAATCAGTCTTGATCTGATCCAAGTAAAAATACTGCTTGGCCAATCTGATAAGCATATAAAAACTGCAAAGCAATAGGAAAAAAGCAAACTGCAGAAAAGAGTGCAGGGTCAAAAAGAAAACGTACCCATATCCTGTAATGACAGAAAAGCCAGCTGGAGCCACTCTGTCATTGAAAGTGAAAAATGTCAGCTTGCTAGTATTAGAACTTTTCATTTTGATGTCAGGCAGTTTGAGCTCAGGGGGGTTGACCTCAACAACCTGCCACCATTCCACCTCTCCACTTGTTACTGACAGCTTGCCCCTATGGATACTTAGTGAAAGATAGGGCTTGACATCCTCTGAAAATTTAAAGGGTAATTAAAATCAGTATTGAAGGTGTAGATGTAAGATTTATTTGACCGTGTAAATCATAGAAATTAGATAAAAATGATGGTTGAAAGGAATGGGTCAGAGCAGAGGGCAACCCAAATCTAAAGGAAGGGGCTGGAGCATAGGACACCCCCAGATTTAAAGGAAGGGGCTGGAGTAAAGGGCAACCGTAAATCCAAAGGAAGGGGCTGGAGTAAAGGTCAACGCCAAATCCAAAGGAAGGGCTGGAGTAGAGGGCAACCCCAAATCCAAAGGAAGAGGCTGGAGCAGAAGGCAACCATAAATCCAAAGGAAGAGGCTGGAGGGCAACCCCAAATCTAAAAGAAGGAGCTGGAGCAGAGTTCCTCAAATCAAAAGAGATGAATCCCAACCTTGAAACAGAGTTGTTTTCACTTACAAAATGGAGCTCCTCGCCTCACAACTCCTAATCTCCACCCCAACAGACAGAAAAAAAAAACAGACACCTCCAAGGATGAAATAAAGAGAAGTAGGACCAGAATAAAAATGCATAGAAAAATTATTAAAAATTTCCAGGAATTTTTTCTTTTTAAATAAACTTATTGTCTATTTAAAAATAAAGATACTCACCATCTAAAAATGTTATAGGTGTGACCTGACCATTATTCTGTAACTTCAGAAATGGGTAAAATAGATTGCTTATATTCCTAAAAAGAAAAAGATATCAAGAATTTATTCAAATTTATTTAGTGGCATTTGTTCAATACCAATAAGATATAAATGATATTTAATTGTAAGATAAAACAAAAATTCAAAAAATTTTGCTTTCAAAATCAAACATGGAAACTTAATATATTGAACTCTACACTTACAAAAAAAGTTACAGATTACAGAATTCAGAAACTATTGCTGAAAAATAATTACAAGAGGAATGGAAAGCATAAATTCAAGAATTAAGAGAAAATTACTTTATTAAAAAGTATCCAAAATTAATAAGATAAATAACCAAACAAATAATAAATATTGAATTGAATAAACACAAGGCTTTAATGTTGGATTAGTTACTTTAAATGGTATTCCCTTTATTTCTTAAATTTAAACTTTCCAAGCATTCATAGTTATTTTTCAGTGATCATTTCACAAAATCAAAATAATCTGCAACTTTCAATAACTCAAACTAAAAGATTACAAGCAAAACTGTAATTTGGTTATTTTTTTTACAGGTCCACATGACTTTCAGAGAAAGGAGTCTTTCAGATATTTGATCATGTATAAGTATTTTGAGACAACAATGTTCCAATATGTTGAAGTTGCAATTGCTATCACAACTTTACTCAAATCCCAGTTAATTCAAAAAAGAAACAATTTCCTAAATATCAAAGTTTCTTAAATTGAGACTCTCCTAAAATCAAAATATTTCAAATAAATCCTCAGAAATATTCTGAAACACAACTCACCAAATATTTCTAAAATAATCTTGATACAAATAATTAAATCATTTTGAAATTATTTTAAAGATTTAAGGAAAAAAAAAGACTACAACAATTTAAAACAATTACCATAAATTTCGGCATGCAAGTCAACTTTTTAAGCCTAAAAAAAATCTCTCTAAAACTAGGTGCTGTCTTATGTGACAGGGATAAAATTCAAACCTTTACCACAAAGTGGTAAACCAGGGGAACACTACTCCTAATAATTGATATACACCATAACTCCAACAGACTACCTCAAATATTTCAAATTTAAACTTGTGTTTGAATATATCTAACAAATCTACACAGAGATTAATATATTTACCAAATCCCTCTGGGTTATTTAATGCCAAAGTCATCCTTATAGAAGAACATTAATAGTTTTATCTAACCCAGAGCTAGAAGGATAAGGGGGTTCATAGCTTGAAAGTGAACATAATAGCATGACTAGAATTCAAGCTTGCTTACTACAATATTGCAGCCAATCATGTTAACTACTATATCACAGAAACTCACCCCTTTTATCTGGTCTCTATTGCTTTTTACACATCACCCTTTACCTTTTAATTTATCCAGTCACTATAGATGATTAGGCTATTGAAAGAAGAAAGTTACATAGTTTCCCCTGATGTAATAAGCCACTTTATATATAGATCCAAAGAGGACTGTCTTCCTGATAAGCAACCCAAAAACCATATTCTCTATAAAGCAACAGTCCAATACAAAATGCCACTCAAAATCAGTGAGAAACCTATCTTAGCATAACAGTGCCTACAGCTGTTACAAGCATCTTGTGTTGCAGCTTCCCTTAATCACCACCACCACAAGTGCCTATGGGAAGATGAAGCAGGATATTGATTCTACATTTCTATAACGAATCAATTTTTTTTCTGTGACATTGTCATGTAAAGAAAACTGGAAGAGAAAATTTCACAGCAATTCTTCAATTCTTCTGCCATGAAAAAAGCCTTTAAATTTTGAATTGAATTTATTGCAAGTTCAGTTTTTTGGGGTTTTTTTTTTTTTTTAAAGATTATTGATTAATTTTTTTCTTTATGATATGAGAATGAGCATGTGTTCCTCCAAATTTAACATTTTGGAAAATATATAATCCTCCTCCCCTGCTCCTGACCCAAAGAAAAAGACATTAAAAGAGGTTGATATTAGAGGTGATGCTAGAAATAATTTAAAAAATAAACAGGCATATTAAAATGAATTGAGTAATTATTTTTGAAAGGATTAACAAGAAAAACAAGATAATCTTTTTCACAAAGCACAAACCAAAAGTGGATTCTTAAATATTTACTTTTGAATTTTATATAATTTTCCTATTATAACAACCCTATGGAGTAACAGCTTTGATTCTTATATATCATATTCATATTATTTGTGTGTGTGTGTGTATATATATATATATATATATATATATATAAATAAGGGTGGGTTGAAAAGTTCATATGATGACATCATACCTGCTACTAATGACTTTTTTGACCAATGGGATCCAAACATTGCAACACTGATGGAAGAAATGTGTGGATCACATGTTGAAAAATAAACCTCATTTGGTCACATTCCATGAGAATATTTTGTCAGCCAATAATCTTTTCGGAAGACTTACACACACACACACACACACACACGTATATGTGTGTCTTATGCGCTTTCTAAAAACATCATAAGAGATTATCTTTATATATTTCATACTAATTTTGCTTAAGAGATTTATAATTTTAATGCCAAAATACAATTAAAAAGTTTAACTAGCCCAAAGTTGCTTTCTCTAAATAATAAAAATAGAATTTGAATAAAATAAGAAAACCTTAAAACAAAAAGAATTTTAAATGCCATGTTTGCTTGGGTTTATTTAACATAATTACATTGTGTCTTTAGTCCAGCACATTGAATAACATTGGCATTAACTTAACATTTCAATTCCCTAGGATGAAAAAAATATGGTAGAGGGAAGGGTGAAAAGAGAGCAAAAAGGAGGACAGGGAAACGAGGTGAGGGAGAAAAGAAAAAGGAAAAAAACATGGCTTGAAGTATAAACTATTTATTTTCAGAAAAAGAAATTAGGAATAGATAGATAGCCTTTGTAAGTGGCAGCTGGGAAAAAGGGTTGAGTGGCTGGTGAGATTTTATAAAAACAGATGTCAAAAATGGAACCACAAATGAAACATACTAGCCTAAATCAATCCATCAAATTATCAAATACAGATCAAATGCTGATATGTTAAATCATTTAAAATTCATTTAAAAAAAAAAAGTCTTGACAGTCTGATATAAAAGCTTCCAAATTGTATTATTAAAAGGAAGCAAAAAATATCACACAAAAATAAATTCAAAGTAATGATTTAATTTTGTGGTAAAACAGAGAACTAGTGAATATGAACACCCAAGATTCATTCTTAGTACAAGTTTGAAATAATCAATAAAATCAATCAAATTACATCATGACTACACTTTATTCTCATTAAACTGGTGTAATTCAACTTGCAATTCATCCCACAGTATATGAGAGAGAGAGAGAGAGAGGGAGAGAGAAAGAGCAAATGATAAGCAATGGTCTTACTTATTAGAAGATTGATTACGGGTTTATTGGCAAGACCAATCCTATCAGACAGAGCCAGTCAATTTTTCTTTGAGAAAGTCAATCAAAATTTGGAGAGCTGGTCTCAGTGATTAATTGTTTCTTCCATATTAATCAAACCCACAAAAGCCTCAAACATTACACCATCTTTTTTTTTATTTATATTGATCGATTGATTTTAATGTTATATCAACCCATCAGGGTGGTTTTATGCCTAGAGGTTAGGAAAACACATTCATTACACGTTCATATTTACATTTTTTTGTGTAGTGATTATATAAGAGAGTGTTTATTTTTTTTTAATTTCTTGGTACATGAATAATTTTTA
Organism: Sepioteuthis lessoniana; assembly: GCA_963585895.1. Lineage (NCBI taxonomy): Eukaryota > Metazoa > Mollusca > Cephalopoda > Myopsida > Loliginidae > Sepioteuthis > Sepioteuthis lessoniana. The sequence goes on from OY757915.1 coordinate 65,958,337, forward strand.
AAGAGATCTATTTGAACCAGAGATGAGACCCTCACAGGTTTAGTTTCTTTGTTTAATGGCATATCAATCTTCATGGGTTATTTAATGCCAAAGTCATCCTTGTAGAAGGACAGTAGTGATATTATTTAAGCCATAACTAGAGGGATAAGAGGTTTCATACTTTTCCCAAGAGTATTAGTCTGAAAGTGAATGTAATAGCACAACTAGAATTCAAATTCACTTACTTTGAGGCTGAACTCCAGCACTTTAGCCATTACACCATGGAAACTCACCTGCAAAGGAACCCTAACAGGTACTACTACTTTAGGTCAGAGTAGACATGAAAGTAATGGCAATGAAAGGGTACTCCACATTTCCTAGAGTTCCAGAACTGTAACCTCAACACCAGATGCTGTTTAGTGTCAGACCCAGGACACCACTTTTTTAGAGAGGAGGCCTCATTCCTCTGTAGGAGATACATGATTGATTTTAACAGCATGACAACCCATCTAGGGTTATTTTATCCTTAGAGGTGAGGGAATTGAATAGATTGTGCATTTATATTTTGAAGAGTTTTTGCATTATATGATATTAAGTATTCCTATCTAATACAAATAACTTGCAAAGGGGCATTTCATACCCTGCAGTTCTCAAGAACTGAAACCTCACCATCAGATGAAATTTAGCTTCAAACCCAGGATACCCTTTATTTTTTTTTTGTTGGGTTTTTTTTTTTTGAGGGGGTGATGTCTTACTCCTCTTCATATTCTAAGACTCACCAACAGGGCATTTTTATTCATAGTAAGGTAAAAAAGTGAATGATTTTATAAGACCAAGTGCTAAAAATTGAATCACAGTGATAATAACCAGCAGCAACAGCATAAACCATCTACTAAACACACTTCCATAGGTAGGTTGGTGAGGTTCATCATCCACTCAGCTGTTTCTAGAGCAAGAACTTTTCTATTAGATTCATCCGTGTTAAACTTAATCATAGTAGGTTAACTTAAGAAATGTTACAGAAATAAGACGACGACATTCTCAATTAGCACAAGTGCCAAAAATATTGTAGAGGATCTTTTTACAGAATTTAATGACGCTATAACAATCAATGAAAACCAAAAGGACCCCAAATTTATTTAAATTAGCTAAAAAGCTATATAGTACCGAAAATCTTTATAATAAACTAAAAAGCTATATATTACAGAAATATATTACAGATAATCTTGATAATTATCTAATAAACTATACATTACAGTAATATGTTTCAAAATATCTTGATACTTAATTAGCTAAAAGGCTTATATTACAGAAATACATTAAAGAAAACCTTGAAACTTAATTAGCTAAAAAGTATATTAGAGAAAATCTTGACAATTAGCTAAAAAGCTATATATTAAAGAAACATATTCCAGAAAATATTGATACTTAATTAGCTAAAAAGCTATATATTTCAGAAAAACTTGATACTTAATTAGCTAAACGCGATATATTACAGAAAATTTTGATACTGAATTAACTAATATACTACAAATAATCTTGATAATTAGCAAATAGGCAATACATTACAGAAATGTATTTCAAAATACCTTGATACTTGATTAGCTAAAAGGCTATATATTACAGAAAACCTTGAAACTTAAAAAGCTATATATTACAGATAGCCTTGATAATTAATTAGCTAAAAGGCCATATATTACAGAAAATCTTGATAAACTAAAAGACTGTATATTGAAGAAATATATGACAGAAAACCTTGATACTTATAAATGATTTTTAAAATTTTCACATTAAAATCAAAATTATCAAGAAATTTTTAAAAACAATGTTTTTTTGGGGTTTTTTAAGACGATACAAAAATCTTAATATTTGGAATAATAAAAATGAACTTTTCAAATATTTTTATCTGTGGTATGACTAAAATTAGGAACTTATTTTGAAAGACAATTCAAAACATTATCCAAATAATCCCTTTATCATCTCTTCTTTGTTGTACTAACAGCCATGATACAATAGATTTTTCTACTTACACACTCTCCGTCGTATTGCCGCTTATAAGAGCTGCTAAATGTTTGGTAGTTGCATTGTCCAATGCTGTATGAAATTGGTTACCGACAATCTCTGATGTCTGTGAAGATGATTTGTTTCTGCAAAAGATGAATACACAACATCAAGATTATTTCAAAACAGTTCAAATGCTAAGTAACAAAAAAAGAAAAAGAAAAAAAAAGGAAACATGTTACTCCTGGGAGTATCTTAGTTTTAAACAAAATCAGTTCATTTTCAAAATGTGGATTTAGATTTCCTTTAGTACTTGTGTAATTATAAGATTATTATCATAACTGTATAGTCTGGGGAGGGGGGATTAATAATTTGCTTTGCAAATGAAAAGTGCAAACATTTAAGACAGATCTTATCAAACTTTTTACTTGATAACCTCCACACACACCTTATAGCCAAATTTTATTTCCATTCACCACAAAATAAATTAATTGAATATCAAATTACAAATAAAACATGTCTATATATGGGACATGTAAAAAATAAAATAAAGCTCAGAGATTGGGTGAATAGAGAAATGTTTATAAAGATTCTGACAGTAAAATCATGATTTTTTTTTTTTTTAAATATATACACTTTCTTAAATTATGAGAAACTTTAAAATTTCTGTTTATACCAATTTCATTAAATCTAAACTAAGGTTTCTCGAAATTTTTACTTGATGCACCCCCTGAAACCAAATTTAATTTCCATTCACCCCAAATGAATTAATTCAATATTTGATTACAAAACAACAGTCTCACTGGATGCCATGATGAAAGGTGTTGGTTTTTTTTTTTTAATCTTTTTTTTTCAAGATTAAAATTTTTACAAAACAAACAAGTTATAAATGGAAAAGTGAATCATAACACCTACAAATACCTGGTTATATAGAAACTGAAGATCTGATGTCTTCAGTCAGAGCAGGATTTTTTTGTTAATAATTTGACTTTAATCTTATTCATTAAAAATTTGTTACCATGGATAAGAACAAAAATTTTAGGCATTATACCTTAATTTTTCTTTGTTTTTCTTTCTTTGTAGATCTATATTTTTATTTTTATCATTAGATAATTTTTTCTAAACCTACTATAAAAGGAAATATTTTAGAATTCAAAATTCTTATGAAATGATTTGTTTAATGTTTTCTTTTATGAAAACATGATTATGCATAGCATTAACAACACCAAAAGGATTTGGTCACAGCCAGATTATTCATCCGTTTAAATGAATCGTAGGTTTTGAACAGGTCATATGTGAACGACATCACTAGTGACCAACATCCAATCAGGCATTCTACTAGATGTATGATATCTGGCAACTAGTCAACATGATCCAGTGATTTTTGTTCTCCTGTTATAAAGGGATTTATAAATGCAAACTAGTAAATTCATCCCCTGTGGACTTTTATGCTTTCATTCACACCCAGGAGTCTATATGAACCACTTTGAAAAACTCTGATCAAAGAGTTGAATATTTGATAAAGTATAATGAATAAATAAATCAAAACTTATGCAATTGTCTCATCAGAGTAGAAGCACATAAAGACCCTCTTCAAAGAACGCGACATCAAGTCAATTGTTCTTCAGTCAATTGCTTTGGGACTCATCAAGATTATATGCAAACTTCTTTATTATCTTGAATCAAAGCATACAATGTTATCAATAAAATGAGACAACATTGCACACATTCAAGCTTTGATATAAGTTGATTGACAGCACAAACCTTGTGATATGGCTGTGGAACTTCTTCCAAAATTGGGGGGGGTATAAAATCATTCACTAGTAGGGAGAGTTTTATCCAACTTTCAATCAAGTCTGATTTGACGTGAAGTCATTTTACAGTGGGGTGTCACACACAAATTGAGACATATGGCCATCACAAAAAATGATTGATCCCGCAGTATTCTCTTTTAAGGGTGCCTCAGGTATCTAGTGATAAACTTAGCCAGGCCAAGTAAGTGCTGCTAGGAGGGAAGGCAATCAATTTCGTATTCACTAGAAATAGGGATATCAGAAAGTGTCATCTCATTGGATGACTACTGAAAAAGTATAGTAGTATTCATAAGACATGCACAGTGTATGGTAATAAACATGTCAGATCATGGTTTATTGATTTTAATGGCATGTTAACCTGTTTGGTGTTATTTCATGCCTAGAGGTTTGGAAATTGTATACACTGTATGTTTATATTTACATTTTTTTTGAGTAATTTCTAATGAGTTTTTACACATGGTTATATAATATCAGGTATTCCTTTCAAATAAAAATAATTTACACACAGTTGTATGGTTTCAAGTATACCTACTTAATCCTATTTACCAACCCCTCCGCTCGGGCAGGATATGACACAAGGTTAATCTTTAAGTGGAGTTTAACAAGTTTGAATTCAGAGTTTTCCTTCTCCTAGACTAGTTGCCTCACCAAGGCTGAAGAACCAGGTCTGTCCTACTATTTACCCATAGCTGAAGGGAAAATAATAGGATTCATACCTTTCCCAAGGGTATTAGTGCTATGGGAAATGCAATCAGTCTCGTCCAGAATTTGAACTCGTGTCGCCGTGTCCATTTTCTACAACGATAACTATTACACCACAGGCACCTCCTACATACTTAATACTAACAATTTTAAATAGATCTATTTAACCCATAGATTTGATCCTAAGAGGCACTCCCAGGTCCATTTTGACTTAGATTGACAACTCTAGGTCAGAGTGGACCTGAGAGTAATGACAATGAAGAGGTACTCCACACTTCTCAGAGCTCTAGAACTGGAGCCTCACCACCAAATGCTGTTTAGTGTCATACTTAGGACACCCCCTTTTTGAGATCTTACCCCTCCGCAGGTGATACAGTTACCATATCATAAACCCCACTAACAGGGATGCCAGATCACTAGGTCAATTTAAAATCAAAACCAATATTTCCAACCAAATGGGAAGAAAACGAGCTTAGAATTAAATGGGCTGTGCAAGAGTAGAATCTCCAAAAGGTTTGTTATTTCTAGTCTCAGAAGGAAAGCCTGCTAATGTTGTTTATCCAAGAGCATTAGCCACATAAAACTCTTCTTTTTGCATTTTGTCAAAATACGTTTTGTTATGTTATCCTTTTACTTCTATTATATGTTGTTTTTTTTTGTTGTTTTTAAAGATGTTAGAAGTTACTCAATAGCCTTTACATCTGGACTACGTTTTCTCCCCAGGAATGCTAGGAACCAAAGCAGTAAACATTTTAATACTTTTGTGACTTTTTTTTTTTTTTTTTTTACAAGATTCTGGATTAGACAAGCAGATGAGTTCCAACAATTTAAAAAGAGGAAACAGACAAAAAATTCCAAGGAGAGATAAAATAAAATAAAATTAAAATAAGCAACAAAAAAAAAAAAAGCAAAGAAAAAAGTCAGCAAAATATCACAAGAGTATATTTGCTTATAAAAGCAAAAAAAGAAAAAAAGAAAAAATAACAGGAAAAAATTCACCTTGAAAATGAAATGTGTAACTCCATGTTGAAAGAGCTGCTTTCTAGTAAGTCACTTAATAGCTTTTTCTGGCTGGGTGGACTGATACCCCATACAGAAGTAGATTCACCATTGACAGTCACTATTGAGATATCTTCTTGGTTATAGCTTGTCACAAATCCCAGGGCTTTCTGTTTAAACAAAAATGTTATTTTTGTCAATCTATGTCAACTTACAGTAGAATAAAAACATTGAATAAAATAATCTTGAAATTTCTATCTTCTCTAAAAGAATAAAAGAAAGAATTTTTTCATATTGCATAAGAATGCTTAGACAAATATACAAAAATGCACCATATTACATAAATATATTTTAGAAAAGGTTAAAAACACAGTAAGAATAACCCAAATCCAAACTTTTGGTAAATGAGCCAAAAGCCTAGTTTGTTTACCAAAACTTTTCTCAGTCTTCAATGATACATACATCGTAAAAATAAGATCTCAAAAGTACGAGTTCAGGTAACTCTTACTACACTTCCAACCTAGAGTAAATAATTTAATATTCATATAATAATTTAAATTTTAAACATTTAAAAGCCTAAAATTTATATTGGTTGTTAATTTTATCCAATTTTCTCAAGTTAATCATTAACTGTTTCTTTGAGCATTACCGGATATACTCAAGTATCATCTGTTCTTGAATATCATGCAACCTCTCAAATTTGATATCCAATAGATGGTTTCATCATATCCAATGCATCATGCGAGTCACATTTTTGGTAGGCTAGGTTTATGTTTGTGGAAATATATTTTCTCTTTAACTTTCTTGGTTTTCCATAACTTTTTGAGTGATTTTAACAAAAATACCTATTATATCAATGGAAAACAGTAACTAAAATATTTGGAATAACATTAACTCTATTTTACATCAAACGGGGGTATGTGTTGACTTTTGCAGTAGGAAATTGTAGGTATACCAGTTGACCTAGGCCTAACCTTGTCCAACTATTTACACACTAATTTTGTATTTCCCATATGATGAAATCCCTTAATGTTAGGGTGTCAGAAATTTGTATGATATATGAGTACATACAATATATACTTTGTATATACCCATATGATATATGAGGTTATACAATATATGCTTGAAATAATAAAAACAGTATTATCACTTATATTGTGTGAGTTCAAGTTTTTGTGACATTAAAAAAAAAAAAAAATAGCTTTACAAAAAAAAAATTGAAAAATAAAAATGGAAATAAGAATTATTTATAATTGTTGACAATACTCACATAGTTTTTCTTGTAAGTTTCTTGTAAGCCAGCATATTGACTATGAGTAATGCTATGAATATTCTGTTGTTGGGATGTCATCTTGAAGAGAGGCTGGAAAAAGAAATATAAACATTTTTGGATTGATTGATTTTAACAGCATGTCAACTCATATAGGATTATTTTATGCCTAAAGGTAAAGGAATTGCATTCATTGCATATTTATATTTACATTTTTTATATAGTTATTTCTTAAGAGTTTTTGCACACAATTATTTGTATTAGATTGGAATATTTGATATCCTAATTTGCACAGAGTTGCATAGTTTAAAGCATTCCTATATAGTTTCAAGTAATTATTTCTATTTGATGATAGTAATTATTTCTATTTGATGATAGTCATTTGTTTGTGCACACAGTTATGAGATTTTCAATTTAATTTACAACTTAACAATACTCTCTTTTAATGGTCCAGTCATCTACAGTGAAGCGATGAATAGCAAAATAAATAAATAAATAAAATAAAAAGCTTAAAGTATAGGGCGATATGTGAATAGTATAAGATACCAGCTAAAAGGTACCAGATACCATGTAAAACTTACCAGATATCTGCTAAAAATTACCAGGTACTTGGTAAAAGGTACTAGTTCATTGCAAAAAGCTACTAGATACCAGGTAAAAGGTACCAGGTACCAAGTAAAACGTACCAGATACCAGCTAAAAGGTACTACATACCAAGTAAAACGTACCAGATGACAAGTAAAATGTATCAGATACTGGCTAAAAATTACCACATACTTGGTAAAAGGTCCTAGATACCAGTAAAAGGTACTACATACCAAGCAAAAAGGTAGCAGATACCAGCAAAAAGATAACAGATACCAGCAAAAGTTATACATACCAAGTAAAACTTACCAGGTACCAGGTAATTAAGTTGTTATCGTTATTCATACTTGCCCTGATCATTATAATCTATCAAGAGAGATAACTATTAAGTGTTCATGATAGACTACTTCCCCTTATTTATTTGCAATTAATTTTGCCATAAATTCTATGAATAGGATCTGAGATTCATGGCCACTGAAGATAGCCTTAAGATAAATAAGATAATTTTAAAACTGATTAATTTGTTAGTTTTTCATAGATCAAAGCTTCTCTACCTCCAGGCATAGTTGGGGGAGCCCCCATGGCATAGTGGCTAACATGCTGGACCATGAGATTTTAGTAACAGAGTTTGAATTCCAGTCGCACTATTACATTCAGATTTGGACTAATACCCTTGAGAAAGGTATGAACTATGAGTAAAATAGTACCACTGTTGTCCTTCTACAAAGATAGTTTCGTCATTAAACAAGCCATGAAGGTTGAGCTGCAATTAAACAAAGAAACCAAACCAAACCAGACAAAGTCATCTTCATTCAGATTTTCTTTTTATATTGTTATCAAGCAACAACAAAATATTTCATGATCAGAATCCCATAGAATATATTCAAGAAAGAATCTGAGAAAATTTATACAGTTTATCCAGTGTTTATACTTAATAAAAATAGTTTTGCAGCAAGTTCCTCATGCACTGGAAAGTATCCATTTTTCTAGTCTGTATTTTTCTCATATGATAATTATAAAAATGACATTCCATAAATAGCAACCCACAAGCGTGGATAACAATTCCTACAGCCATCCAATACAGACTTAAGTTAGTTGGCATCCATAGTCAAAGGCAACCTGAAGGTTCCCTTTTCAATAGCTACTACACCGGGGTGTAGGGAAGGGTGCTACTCCTTTCCTTGGATTGCTCCACTTTATCCTTAATACATACCTTATAATGCTGAGTTAAGCAAGGAGATATCAAGTACCATTTTTTGAGTCTTAGGTATGACTCAACCTAGGATTGAACCCCGGTCTCCAAGGTCATTGGCAAACACTCTACCCAATAGCCAATGAGTTGCAGGTTTGGCCTAGGAGTACGTCATCAGCATGACAAAGTTAGGTGGGTTTCAATCCTGGCTTGGAGTGTCTCGCATGTCTAGCCACACTGAAGAACACAGACTTAACATTATCTTACTATCAACAGATCTATATTGCAATTATTCTGTTGAAATATAAATTCAGCTTCTGCCTCATAATTATTTAGTTTAAATCATCTACTAAATATAAAATATGAGTCAGGATAGTGCTTTGTATGAAGAATGAATACTTAAATGTGTAAACAACTAAAACTAAATGATTTTTTCCTGAGTTATTATACCAGTAAGAGTTTATATAATCTACGATAGGATTTATCAAAACATATATTTTTTTGATTATTCACTCATTACATCTATATCAACAGCATCTGACAGTGGTTTGGTTTGATTTCTTTGTTTAATTGCACATCAAACTTTGTGGGTTATTCAATGCCAAAGCCATCCTTGTAGAAGAACAATAGTGGTACTATTTAACCCATAGCCGGGGGTCTGACAGTAGGGGGAAAAAATGAATGTATTTTAGTGCCAACTGCATCCAAATCCAATATACTAGTGCAAGTCAAAAGATATGCAATATTTACACAGAGCATAGAATCCATAGAAATATATTAATCTGTGCTGTCAGCCAAGCCTAGAATATGCTGACTGTATCCCTTGCAGTGAAGCAATACCTCCCCAAAAGGGAAGTGCTGGGAATACCATTGTGCAGCAAAAATACCTAGCATTAGTTAACAAAATAAGTTCTTCTACAGCAAGACAACACAAGACCTCATACTAGAATAAACTCCAGGAACTTGAGGAAATCAAACTGATGCCCTGCATAATACATAGTCCAAATCTAGTTCCATCAGATTATTACTTGTTCCGGTGCATGGCTCATTTCATGTGCTTGCAACACTTCAACTAAGAAGAGATAGAAGTTTCAGTGAAGGAGTTCTTCACCTTGAAGAACAAGAACTGGTATCAGTACAGGATCAAAGAATTGGCAAAAAGGTGGCTTCAAACAGTGTAACATAATAGCCTCTACTATGAATGCTAGCAAGGTTGCTATCGTTATAGCTTAAAGAATAAAGCAAATAAATTACCAAAATATTGCAAAGCTTTTGGCTCACCCTAATGATAGTGAATCATCAGCTAAAACCTTGAATTCCAGCAAATTAAGGATAATTGTCTGGTGTAGACTGATAAATAATATATGCCACAAACAAGCATGTCTTTTTCCTGCAAACTACTAAATAAGATAGCAGACCATAGTCTTAACCACACTCTCATGAGAAATTAAAATAAAAGAAAAAAAATATAAATTCCACAAGCAAATACCTACTTCCTAAAAAAAAAAAACAGCCTCAGAATCCAGAGGGAAGTATAGTACACTATTTATTGAAAATATACCTGAGATGCTGAAAAATACTGTTGTATCGTAGTAAGGAAGAGATACACAGTGAAATGGAGTTTAATTATTTATTAACTGAAGTGGTACAGACCAACAAATATCATAAGTTTCACGCTGTTGGTGTTATGTCTGAAGTTGGTCTTACTACTGACCGAGATCTTTCAGAACTGTCTGTGCTTAGGAAACACAATGACTTTAATTCCTCCGAGATACCAGAAGTCACGTGGTACAAGCCACTATACAACAAATATATAGAAAGGTTTCTTTTTCATATGTTAAAACTTGTAGTCAACTTTGTACATCCATATAATATTACACATTCTAAACAAGTTTTTTTTTTTAAAAAAAGTTAATTTTCTTCTAAATCAAAGATACCAGGATTTTATTATTTCTACTGGAAAAAAATAAAATAAAAATGAGTTATTATTTATTAGCAAACTCTACAACATTTAAACTCGGTAACAAAAATATGAATATCGAACCGTCTAAGTATAATCTATTGTAATTAATTATGTACTTTACTATATTCATAAATAAAGAGTGTTCAATGTCAATGATAGAACATATCAACATTAGGATAACATAGACAAAGCCAAGTGTTTAATGACTGTCAATTTCTCACCTATGCAAGACCTGGTCTGATGATAACAGCCAAAAAACTGACTCTCAGCAAGTGCTGTTAACTGTCTAAACTATCCTAACTATATATATATATATATATATATATATATATATATATATATGCAATTTTATTCAATGCTGAAGTGTTTGGAAATAAATAATACTTCATAATATCTGTTTTTATTTATTGACGTTCCACTAGCAATAATAAAATCTTCATATCTTTGCTTTAAAAGAAAATTGACTAAATATTTTTTTTAAATTATTAGGAGTGTACTTATTTATGGGAAATACTATATTATTATTCTATTTAAAAAAAAAAAAAAAAAAAAAAAAAGATGAATAAATAAGATAAATAGATAAATCGAAAGTTGATAATATTTCTAAATGAAATGACTGTTTTAACCCTTTTATGACCAAGTTTTCTTGGGGTTTTTTTTAAGTTTTAGATATGCAACATTATGCTTTGAGTATGACATCTTAAGGGTTAAAATGAAAGTCACCTGGACACCAGTGTCCTGGAAGAAATGAAAGCGTTAAAAACAAAAAATACTTATGAGATAATGGTAATAAAAAAGCTGTACAAGATCAATTTTGAGAGGAAATGTGTTGACAATGTTAGAAGAAATTGATGCATGGCAATAGCCTATTTCAATAAAGATCAGGAACAGACCACAAACAATGACAAAATAGTGATAGAATTTGAGTTTTGAAGGCATCCTACATCAAAACTAGAGTCTTCAAAACGTTCTGCATTTTCCTCTGTTCTTCATTCGGTTCTACCTTTCATCTACAAAGATTCATTCATCTGCTTGTCTGCTTTATTTCTTATTTGTAGATGACTGCATGTTCCAATCAATCAACTCTAAGAAAGGATCTCTCAGATCAATGAACATAGATGCACTTTCTAATCCTGGATTTGTCGGAATAGATCCCACCTTCCTTATCTTGATCTCATCCTAGTGTAAGGCTTGTGCTCATCATGTAATCCTTTGACTTTTAGCAGATCAATTCAGCATTACCCATAACACAATATACTATTCTTTGCCAAAAAGTGTTTGTTTACTTTCATAACAGGAAAAAAAAAACATTAAAAATATTTACAAAATATATACATAAGAAAAATTAGAGGCTCAAATTTAACATTACCCAAAGTTAAATTATATAAAAGTGTCTACTTCAAAGATTGCCTTTTTCTAGCATTAACCTCAATGTCATATTTATAAAATTTATTTATAATTGCAAATAAATGAATACAAATAAGTACTATCATTATCAATTGATAGTTACATCCCTTGAGAAATTATAATGGTCATGGTGAACATAGAGACCCTCCCCAAATTAGACAGGAAATTTCTTTATTTTTTAAATTAGAGTATTTTAATGATATTGATTGTTAAAATATCCATTTTTTTTTTTTTTTTTTTTTGTTTGGTTAGGTTGGGTTGGGTTTTATGGCACATCAACCATTGTTGGTAATTTAATGCCAAATCCTGTTTTTACATATATATATCAAAATATATACGAGGATCATTAAATAAGTTTCCAGACTTTCTTCGTGTGGGCACTTTTATTAATAGTACACACATGAAACTCTAGTCCCCTTCGAATATTTTTGTTTACTATCAATTATTTGTTTGCCCACAGTTAAATGATTTTAAGTACTATGTAATAGTAACAATGTAACATCAATCATTTGTTTGCACTCAGTGAATTGGTCACAAGTATTGCTATTTAACACTAATTATTCTATTCAACACCATTTATTTGCACACAGTTAAATGGTTTGGTTGGTCTTTACAGCATATCAATCATTGCTGGTTATCTAATGCCAAATCCTGTTTATTCATATATATTAAATATATGATTTGTAAACACATTTTGTTGATAACATTTTAGATGAGCCTGATCTCATTTTTTGGCACACAAAAATGGTCTCAAGCCATTTAACACTTATAATTCTATTCTATAATACTTATTTGTTAGCACACAGTAAAGTGGTTACAAGTATTGCCATTTAACACTAATCATTCTATTCAACATTACTCATTTGTTTGCACTCAGTTAAACGATTCCAGGTATTATGTATCACTAACAATTCAATTAAACATCAGCCATTTGTTTACACACAGTTAACTGATCAAACGGTTCTATTTCTAACAATTCAATCTAGCATAAGTCATTAGTTTGCACTCAGTTTAAATGTCAAGCAGTTCTATTTGACCTATAGATAGGACCCCATCAGGGAAAACCACTCCAGATCAGAGTGAACCTGGGAGTAATGGTAATGAAGAGGTACTCCACATTCCCAAAATCTCCAGCATTACTGGAACCTCACCATCAGATTGTTTAGTGTCATGTCCGGGACACTTGTTAGGGTGGGGGTGTTTTATACCTCTGCAGAGATGCAACTGGTATATTCTACAGCCCCAGCCAACTGAGCTGGCCATTTTTTGTATTACAATGATTGATTTTAATGGCATTTCAACCCATCTAGCATTATTTTATACCTAGAGGCTAGGAAACCACATACAATGTATGTTTATATTTACATTTTCATGGTGTAGCTGTTTAGGAGTCTTTTCACACACACTTATATGATACTAAGTATTCCTATCTAATTCACATAATTTGCACACAGTTTTATGGTTTCAAGTATTCCTATCTAATACTAATAATTATATAGTTTCAAATAATTATTTTTATTGAATAATAGTCATTTATTTGCTACAGTTACATGGTTTCAAATAACTAATAATAATCCTTAGTAAATAATTACAGCTTCAAGTAACTATTCCTCATACAAATTTACAGTTATGTGTTATTAATTATTCCTATTGAATACAAATAATTTTTAAACAGATTTATTTCACTTATAGATGGGACCCTAACAGGTACTACCACTCCAGATAAAAATGAACATGTTTGTAATGGCAATGAAGAGGCACTCCACACTTCCCACACCTCTAGAACTGGAGCTTCATAATCAGATGTAGTTTAGTTTCACACCCAGGACACCCCTTTTGGGGGTGAGGGTCTTACCTCTCAGCAAAGAATACAATCACAGTATATTCAGAGTCCTGCTAGCAGGGTGAATTATATTACAAGGATTCATGATCTTTGCAAATATTTTATACTTGGGCACCTGCCTTAGAGTTAATACTAACTAATATTATCGTCAGGTTAGTATTAAATACTCATCAAATATTCAATTATTTTGACCTTGTACCTTTGGGTTGAGTTAAAAATAATTTCCGTTTTTTAAAAGCAAGTTGTAACTAGACATTTAAAACATCTACTGTTTTAAATACAACTGAAAATTATCTTATTAAAGTGTGTCATCATTGGTCATTTTTCTTTCAGAAGTGAAAGAGTGCACATCATAATTTAATCTAAGATCTCATGCCACAAAAAAAAGTACTCAAGAATTAGCACTTGACCTTAACACATGCTAAAGCCCAATCTGCCACCACTTGAAAAAGATAGGAAAAGTGAACAAGCAGGACATTTGGGTTCCTCATACTCTTAATGAGTAGAGTAAGGAAGATTGCATATCCATAACAATAAGTCTTCTTTCAAAGCAGAGAAATGACCAGTTTCTCAAGAATATCATTACAGGTGACAAAATATGGGTCTGTCATGACAATGTTCAATGCAAACAGTAGTGATTTGACATGGATGAATTTCTGCAGCCTACTCCAAAGGCAGAATTTCATGAAAGAAAAGTTATGCTATGTGTATAGTGGGATCACTGCTGTATTATTTATTATGAGTTTCAAAACAACTATCAGACAGTCAATGAAAACATACTCTCAAACAGCTACAACATGAACATGAAAAACTTTTAAGGAAATGCACCACACTTGCCAATAGAGGAAACCTTGTGCTTCTCCCTTATAACACAAGACCACATACAGCAAGAATCCCACACAAGAAAAAAAGATATTGGATTTAGGCTGGTCTGTTCACCCCATCCACAATATTTACCAGACCGTGTACCAAATGATTTTTATCTTTTTCATTCTCTATAAAATGCTCTGAATAAAAAAAAATTCCCAAGATCAGGTGAAAACATTTGAGAAAACCTTGAGCTCAAAACCAGCTGAATTTTACTTGAGGAATCAACAAACTACCTGATAAATGGAAAGATGTGATTCAAAATAATGGTGAATATATTATTGATTAAAATAATTCATTGTTAAATTATTCATGAATAAATTATATTTTACTAAAACAAAAATTATCAATAACTTGTTAAGCCAAATTAATTTTCTGGCATATCATTTACTAAGCCAAATTAATTAATTAATTGGCAGCATAAATCAAACTGATCTTATGTTACTGAAGTTGTAAATTTTTTTTTTTTTTTTTTTTTGTTTTTTTTTGTTTACTTACATTCCCACAAGCATTCTGTTCTTTATGAAACTTGAATGTAGAACTTTTACAATCCATTTGTTGTTTTATCACTACAGGTGTTGATATCATTACATTGAAAATTTGAGTAGCTTCATCTTTTTGTTCAGTACAAAAGGTTTGCTTACATAATAGTTGCTCTACACAAACTTTGAAGAAAGACGCATTTCAAATATTGGATTTTTAAAAGAATTCTTGCAGCTTATTCCCAAATATTGTAAATTCAATTAGTTATAAAAACATCTTTTTCTGTCTTGTCAATATTGATTGTTACTGTCAAAACCAAATGAAATTTGATCAACAAAATATTGATCACAAATATTCCGAATATTTGTGACAGAAGCAATGTTTTTATTATCATTATATGATAGAAGCAATGTTTTGTATCATTATATGATGAAAAACAAAGTTTTCTTGAATTATTTTTTAGAAAAAAATCTATGTATACAATACAAAAAGAGTTTTTTTTACAAAAATAGTTAATATAAAAGATTAAATTAAAACAACTAATTACATTTAATAATAAAAGAAAAATAAGATATCATTGAGTAAATCAATTTAACTAATTCACACCTGTAACGGAATTTTCTTGGGTAATAACAGCACAATAACTTCAACAGTAAAATGACTAGGCACTAATTTCTTTCAGACATTTCTTTTCGTACTTTTGAAACATCCTGGTGTTCTAGGCCTTTGAACAACTTGCCTCTTCCACCAGTGTGGTTCAAAGACAGTTGACCCTAGGGAGGTCGAAAAGCTATTTCAAATAGTTTCCCTTGTCATTCTTACTGCAGTACAGTTTCAATTCTGGATGAGGTTGTTTACATTTCACATAGCACCTTGGGAACGATATGTATCCAACTATTCTTTCTTCAGCTATGGGTAAATAGTAGAGCAGACTGGATTCTTTAACCTTAGAATGGCAACCAGTCTAAGAAAAAGGAAAATTCTAAATTCAAACCCATTAAACTCTACTTAAAAAATTGACCTTCTGTCATATCCTGCTTGTGCAGAGAGTCGGTAAGTAGAAAAAAAAAAAAAACTAAACAAAAAACCTCCATCTAGTTGGATTCTAGCTGGCAATCATGATTTAATTCATACAATTGAAAGTCAAAAGTCTGTGATGATGATATTCTGAGCCAAGGATAAAAAACAAACCTGCCAGGAGAATTACTGCTGATGCATTTCCGCATTTCATATGTGCCTACTATTCCTGAAAAAAATCATTTTTCACTCAATATTTTCCAAAATATTTTCCTCTGCATGGCTCAGTAAAAGAATATACCATTAAAGCAAATAATCTAATCTAGTTTGTTTTAGTGATAATTTATGAAGCCATTGAAGAAAAAAATGTTTTGTCTCATGTTTTTAGTTTATTTACTTCTGAATAATAATTTTAAAAAAAAAAACAAGGTAAACATCCCAGTAACTTTTGTATTTTTCTTTTACTTTCTGAGAGTATATTTCAAGACTTTTTTTTATGTACTAACAATTAGCATATGAATTATATGTGTGCGTAATTAATATATTCATTGAGTATACACTATCTCACCAGTAAATGCTACTAAATGTTCATCTTATAAAGCAGAAATAACTTAGAAACCAATCCCCATACATTCTCATCATTAACCTTAAATGTATATCCAAGTATTCTTTTAAATCAATGGTCTATTCTATTTTCACTATAAATAAGCTGATAGAGAATATATTCATACAATTTTGTGCTCTCAAAAATAAATAAGTAAAAAAATAAAAATTAAAAATCATATACCTGATATCCACCCATAGAGATGGTAACAGTGCAAGTAATGGGTGGGTTGGCCTCATACACTGTATTGGCAAAGGAGAACAGCACCAGAGGGAACCAGATTATGAAGATAATCAGCAGTAAAAGCAAACCTCCAACTCCATATTTGATAGTAGATTTCCTCTTATGTGCACGAGGGGTCGGATAAGTCTGAAAAAAAATATATATATATATCAAGAGATGCAGTTAAATGCACATTTCTACAATAAGAAAAAGATAAGTCATTGAGAAGAGGATGTTCAATAATGTTTGTATTCTCACATCTAGAGAACAAATAAGATCCTTTCAATGCATTTTTTGTTCTTTTTGAAATAAGTAAAAAAGTTAGATATTAATGGTAAATTTGCTTCAAGTGGTTAAATCTAATTTCCTTCTAGAAAATTGTGTTCAAATGAGATAGGTGTCATACTGAGATAGATTTTAGCATATTGCAAAATTTTTTAATTCTCTCTTAGATGGTTGAGGACACAGTTAAAACAACCTGTAACATGAACAAAATGCAAAAAGAACCACCTAAAGATAGGAAAGATGATTCTGACTAAAACAAAAAAAAAAAAAAAAAATCTTCCCTACACATTGTGTCCTCTATCCTATTCCAGACATTTCCACAACCTCAGAAACTGAATGGAAGAAATAAAAAACATTTGACTTGAGTTGCATTTTTGTGTTTCCTTTCACCCACCAGCCATCACCACCAAAGCAGTCATCAGTGATTATGCAGCAATACCACTGTTCACAGGATTCTTATCTTTGTCAATGTAAGCATCAAAGATAACCTATTGACAATATAGGTAATATGTGCATTAAGTAACACTTGTGTGGAATATACAGTTTTTATGCTCCTTTCCTTGGATTGATACACTTTACCCTTGAAACATACCTTATAATGCCAAGTGTTAAGCAAGGAGGTATCAAGTACCTTTTATGACTCAACCTGAGATTGAACCCGGGTCTCCCAGGCCATTGGCAAACACTCTACCACTAAGCCAAAAAAGCCTTAAATAATCATAATTTCTGATCCATGTTTTCACATTGGGAAATAAAAGTAAAAAATTCTCTAAGAAAAAAAAAAAAATCAATTTTTTTTGGCATTAAATAAACTACAAAAGTTGATATGCCATAAAACAAGAAAATTAAACCAAACGAATCAAATCAGAATCTTAACTTAAGAGAGGGAAGTGCTACCAACAACAACTGTAGTACATTATTATATGTGCCTAAAAAAATTATGATTTTCAATACTTTTTCCTGATTTTTAACAAATCTAAAAAGCTGACCACTCTTGAAATAGTTTGCACTTCATAATATTTCAATATGGTTTGGTTTCTTTGTTAAATGCCATATCAACCTTCATGGGTTATTTAATGTCAAAACCATCCTTGTAGAGGACAGTAGTAGTACTATTCAACCCATTTTTAGGACTATAAAAGGGTTCATACCTTTCCCAAGAGTATTAGTCTGAAAGTGAATGTAATAGACTGGAGTTCCAATTTGCTTACTATATCATAGTCCAGTATATTAAGCACTACGCCACTGGGACTCCTCTTATGATATATAAGTGCAATCCACAATTAAATATTCTTGTCGTTAAAGTTCTAATTATTCAATAATTAACATTAAAACTCAACATTTTACAAACTACATATCTAATGTTTTAAAACATGAAATTCTTAAACTTTTGGATATAGTAAATCATAAGACAACTGATAAAAAGAAAACTGTACAAATCTTTGTATTATGAAATATACAGGAAAGCAAGTTACAAGAGCAATTTACAAAATTTATGATTTTCTGTAAACAATTTTTTTTTTTTTGATTGTTCTGATTTTTATTGAAAATTTTTATAGCTTAAGGAGAAAGAAAAAAATCAATATATAATTAGAAATTTAAGTATAAAATTCTTTTGAATAGAAAGTTACTCACTGCTTCTGCATGTCTCCAGCATTTGAGGACAAAGATGTTAGCATAAATATCTTCCATTTGTAGCCAACTGGACAAAGCAAGGGTTGTGTCTGTCCACATCCAGTCCATTAGGGCTCGTAGCTCCAATAAGAAAGGAATAGCTAAGAAACTGAAAAAGAATTTTCAAAATTTAAACAAACAATTGAATAAATAAAGCTTAAATATATTTACTTGCACTTTATGCTGCTAGTAATGGTGACAGTAACAATAAGAGAGAGGTAGAAGGATTATTATATGTCAAAGACAAAAATTCTTTTGTAATACTGCTACTAAGTTCCTTATATTTCATTATTAACATATGGCTTTGATAATACTTGAGAGTGTGTAGGAGGAGGAAATACTTATCAGGTGACACTGACAGCATGAATTTTTTGAACTCTCTCTTGCTATCCATCCCTATCAATTAGAGTTCCTGGTAGGTCATCTAGACTGCATTCAGTGTCTGTACAGAGCTGAAATATGTAAGTCTTTGCTTGTTGGCCAACACTGGAGCATCTATTTGTAGGAGTCCATAAGAAAATGTCACTTATGAGTTCATCCTCACTTCAACAGTGCAGAGCATATCTTATTCATATTACTTGGAATGGTTTGTGAATTGAGAGGTAAGTGGCTGTATAGCTGCTTTTTTTTTGCGGGGTGTTGCCTCCAGGATTCATTCAAAATAGCACATAGCATTCTTGTGTAGTTCCCATCCAGCCTTTTCTTTATGCATTTCGTAATTGTGCAGATGGTGCCTATTGACACAGCCCTAGCTTGGAAGAAATCCTGTTTTATCTATCAGAGAAGTCAAATTTCTATACGTTCAATAATTTGTCAATAGCAGTTCACACCTTCACTAGACATATGTTGACATCACTTTCAATAGATTGCTGCCAAGGTATGTGAACTGGTCAACTAATTTGAGAGGCTTGCCACTTAAAATGGAGATGGTTCATCCTTGTTTCAAACACATGATGTCAATTTTATTTATGTTCACATAGATGTTAATGTATCTTGCTGCATGCTCTAGGCTATGCAGCAGAGATTCAGATTGGGCAAGTGCAATTATAAGAAGCACTGGATAGCCTGCGTCTGTCATTGTTTCTTTGGGATACTGTCTGCTTCTAGCTTTTTTAATATAAAATCATTTTCTTTTATTAGATCTATTGATATTCAGAGTATGTAATCTATGCAGATTATTAAAATATATGGTGCTAATGTATCTCCTTGCAACACTCCTGTGACAATTTCAAAGAAGATGATATTATCAGGTGAGCAAACAATTAAACCGGTATCAACTTAAGTGGATTTTTGCAATAAAAACATTCAAATACCATCTAATAAATAAAGTGAAATGTTTATTAAAATTTCATCAAATTGAAACAATTAATCTGCAACTGAAAATTAAGGTTATGCATATAAGGGTCAAAATATATACCATAATTATTTGCATATAAGATACACTATTTTTCCAGATTTTTCAGCCCCAAAGTTAGGAGAGTGCATTATACACATGAACTATATAACTAACATTTTCCCAGCCAGATACTTCACTATATTCAAGATAGCATGGCCAAAGTAAGTTATATCTATAATCCAAACTAATGTTTTACATAATTACCGATAAATATTCATCGGAGTGTGTGTCAATTTATAATTTTGTTTCTCCTAATGTGATTCTATTTTTGCTGCAAGGTTATATTTTTGTGTATTTTGTCTGTGTATTTGATTAAAATACTGTGTAAATTTTGTGTTTTAGGGCAATGTAAACAATGTAAATTCTTAATTCAATTTTCAATCAATATAAACTGATAAAAAGTTAAACAATCTAGCTATTATAAAAAGTTGGTGAGTATTATATACGAGAATTTTTTAAACCCCAGTTTTATACTCAAATAATTATGATAGATACATTTAAATAGGTTATCTATTAAAGGGAAATAACTGCACATTTATCAACATAGGTTATTTCCCTTGAAAATATAATTCAATTTATATTTTTAATCTTTTTGAAAATAAAGAGTTTTATGTTTTCTGTTGGTACAAATGGTTAGCATTCGAAGTAAAGTAAAAGCTATGTTTTCAGATGGTTTTTAAGATAAACCCTCCGATCAAAATCATATATTGTGATTTTAAAAAAAAAGTTTAAACATACTTACCCTTTAAAGAGGAACAGATTAAGGTAAGAGTAGTTCTTGGTTAGGAAATTACCTAAAATACGAGTTGGATAACCAGAACGAATCTGGTAAGCAGACAGGGCAAAATAGATGCATTTCACAAAGTACCACAACATAGCAGGTATATTTTGAACAAATTGCCTGAGAAATGAGAAAAAAAAAAAATTTCAAAAGATTTTTATCAGGTTTTAATAACAATTATAAATAAAAAGATGAGTCATTCTCACTTGAAATTAAAATGGCATTTTTCTCCACTTCATAATTTACGTATGTTTATGTTTTGTGGAAATAAACTGTTCATTATATCTTATCTATTTCCATTGATTGACTTTAATGGCATGTCAACCCATTTAAGGTTATTCTATGTCTAGAGGTCAGAGAATTGTGTTCATTGTATATTTATATTTTCACTTTCATTTTTACGTATAGTTCTTTCTTAAAAGAGTTTTTGAGGGTTTTTTGTTATTTTTTTAAACATGGTTCTATGGAACAAATAAATGAGGCGCTAACAGGTACTACCACTTCAGGCCACAGTAAATGTGGGAATGATAGCAATGAAAAGGTACTTCAAGCAAACCAAAGCTCCAGAATTGAAGCCTCACCACCAGCTGCAATTGAGTGTCATTATCAGGGCACTCCTTTTTTGGTGGAGTCTTACTCATTTACAATGGATACAGTCAGCATATTCTAAGCTCTGCTAATAAGGACCTATTCTTATCTGGTTAAAACAAGAATATATTTCTACTCAATTGAGCTTATAAATCATTTTTTAAATAATAAAATGAATATATTCTTGAAATAGTGTTTGATCAGCATATAATCATAAAAAAGTACCTAATATAAAATACTCTCAAACAAGTATAACCCTCCAAATTCAAAAGGACCACTGGGCATTATATTCTAGAGACACAGATGATGTAATGGTTATCATTGTTGGAAATGGACATGGAAATTTGGAGTTCAAATCTTAGACAAAATGGTTTGCATTTTATATAGCACAAATAACCTTGGAGAAGGTGTGCATATGAGTAAATAGTTTTTAAACTTGATAAGGCCACCAGTCAAGTAGAAGGAAAACTGAATTCAAACCTGTTAGATGCCGCTAAAAATCAATCTATTGTCACATCCTGCTCATGGCAGAAGAGTTTGGTAAATACATATTCAAGCAGTAATATGTTTGTCTTCAATAAGGGTTTCTTCATCCTACCAACTACCACTTCCCATATTAAGATTTGTACAAGGAAATGTATCAAAATTTCATATTAAAGTTTTTTTTTGTACTAAAAAATGTTATTCCTTAAGTGTTTATAATACAGGATCTGAGCTAGATGCTTGCAAAAAGATAATGTGTTCAAATACAGTTGGGTATTTTCACAAGGGTATTAAATCTAGAATAGATTACAAAATGGAATAGAAAGTATCATGTGTAACATTGTAAACAAACAGTACTAGGGGCATAAATAGATAACTTATCAAAAAAAGCAGCAGCCAGAAGAAAGATGAGTTGACAAAGTTCAACATCTCATCTAGTAGACAACATGTAACAAGTTTGTTTTGGTTTTATGGCATATCAACCATTGTTGGTTATTTAATGCCAAATCCAGTTTATACATATATATTAAATTTATATGATTTGTCCAAGTATTGCTATGTATAGCAAACAATTCAATTAAACATCAATCATTTATTTACACACAGTTAAATGATCAAACAGTTCAATTTCAAATAATTCACTTTAACATAAGTCATTTGTTTGCACTCAGTTTAAATGTCAAACAGTTTTATTTGACCCATAAATAGGACCATATCAGGTGCTACTACTCCAGGTTAGGTTGGACCTCACCATCAGATTGTTTAATGTCATATCCAGGACACTCACAGGTGGAGGAGTCTTACTCCTCTGTAGAGATGCAGTTGGCATATTCTACAGACCCAGCCGACTGAGCTCTGAGCTCATTTGATCACATACAAACAAATGGTTACAAGTATTGCGATGTAACAGTAACAAAGTAACATCAGTTATTTGTTTGTACACATTTAAATGGATGTACATATGGTTTATAATTGAATAGCTTGTAGGTAATTTAATTTTTAAATGAGTTAGAACTAATTTGTTTACACTCTAGTATTAAAATTGTTTCTACACAGTTAAATGGTGTCAACTATTGCTATCTACCTCTAATAATTCTATTAAATATTAATCATTTGTTTGCCCACAGTGAAGTGGTTACAAGTATTGCTATTTAACACTAATTATTTTATTCAACATTACTCATTCATTTGTACACAGTTAAATGGTTCCAAATATTGCTATGTATTGCAAACAATTCAATTAAACATTAATCATTTGTTAATACAGTTGAATGATCAAACAGTTCTATTTCTAACAATTCAATCTAGCATAAGTCAATTATTTGCACTAATATTTAAATGTCAAACAGTTCTATTTGACCAATAGATAGGACCCTATCAGGTGCTACCACTCTGGGTCAAAGTGGACCTGGGAACAATGGCAATGAAGAGGTACTCTACATTCCCCAAACCACTAAGGCTGGAGTCTCACCATCAGATTGTTTAATATCATACCTAGGAAACTCATTGGGGGGGGGGTTACCTCACTGCAGAGATGCAATTGTAGTATTCTACAGCCCTAGTCAATTGGGCAGTAGGTGTAACAAGATATGCATAGCACCCTTAAGTGAAAACAGCAGTTAACCAGTACTTGCTCAGGTCACCAAACTCAGTTATCTATCTAAATAGTGGTAGAGCCTGGCCAGAAAATGCTGCCTATACAAAGTGGAAAAGGAGGCTGGGTGTTCTGTGAACCCCAACAAAGATGGTGGGCTTCTCAATTCGCTCTCTCTTTTGGTAGTTTGGGTATGAGGAAACAAGCACTTGTATTTATGCAGAGTGAGTGAACCTTCCAAACATATGGGAATTGTCAATTCCTACTAGAATGAAGAAACTACCCTACACATAGGGTCTATTATCCATTTCACCCCTAATTCTATAACCTCAGATACTGAACAGAGAAAATAAAGCAACAGAAGTCCTAACACTTGATACAAATCAAGTTTCTAAGTTTCTCCTACCCCATTTGACAATCAGCCATCACCAACATAGTAGTCACTGGTGACTATGCAACACATACTCCTTCAGGCTTGGGTGGTCATGATCCTTTACAGTAAACTGCATTACAATGACTGTTCTTGAGAGGGATAATTGAGTTTTTTGCTGTTGTCTTCTTCACATTTTGTCCTAGATTAATTGTCCTACCAGCCTGATCAGGCCCTCTATTTTACCAATAGATTATGGGTGAAGCAGATTGATACCTTTCTGAGAGCATTAAAGGTAAATGAATCCAAATGAACCCAACTGAAACTAACTCTGCCAATTCTGCTTTCCAGTAAACATTAAACCAGCCTACATCCCCATTGAAATAAAATTAAACTATTCATCAAAGATATTACAATTCCTGATCATGATAAATGTTCACCTAGGCAGATTCAACACAAGTGAGGCCTTTCCAAAGCAAGGTTTGGTTTATATATTTAATGGTATATAAACTACTAATGAGTTATTTAATACTGAAATTTTATTAATTACTAAATGTTTGATTACAATCATAAATGTTTTCAATGTTCTATTGCACTTTTCTATGATATTAAGTATCTCTATTTAATACAAGTAATTTATACACATTAGTATTAGATAGGAATACTTGAAACCATACAACTAATTTATACACAATTATATGATTTCAAGCAACTATTTCTATTTAATAATAATCATTTGTTTGTACACAGCAATATGGTTTCATGTATTATCTAATAGAAATAATTTTCAAACAGATCTATTTGACCCATAGTTGGAACCCCAAGGTCAGAGTAAACCTAAAAGTAATAGCAAGGAAGAGGTAACTCCCCAAAACTCCAGAACTGTAGCCTCATCACCAGATGCAATCTAATGTCATACCCAAGACATCCCTTTTAGTGAGAATTTTACCCTTCTGCTGGGAATACAGTAAGCATATTATAAGACCCACCAACAGAGCTATCCAAAACATGGATGGATCATGCTAAAAAATCATTTAGCTTTATCAGATTCTTGTTTTTGAGATGCCTTAGGAGTCAGGAATAGACACTGACTTGATCATCTATTAATGCAATGAGATAGGTGTTGGGGTGAACAGAATCCTGAAGATAAGCCAGATAATTAGTCTTAGATGACCAAGGATTTTACCTGTGTCAGATAAAAGTAAGAGAAAAACTAAATACTTTAAAATAAAGTCCTTTCTTAAAATAGAATTTATCACAAAATGAACATTTTTTTTAAAGAAATTACCATCTTCAAAAGCTGAGTACTTGATGTAAATGAATAAAACATTCACACAAATTAACATACCTTTCTGTGACGGCAGGTAAAATGAAAAAGAGCCAGATGTGTCCAATAATAACCAGGGCCACTTGGAAAATAAATTTACCCTGGACATATTTTCGAAGAAATAAAGCTCTGTCGATGATGATCAGCATGAACTGTACTACCAGCATCACAAGGAATGGAATAGGTACCTAACAATAAATAAATAACAACAATTAAAAGAAAAAAAGAAAAAAAAAAGGCTTATAGGGAGAGAGATACTTGCTCCTTGACAAGTAACTGAGTGAGGTAAGGATGCTCACAAAGAAAAGAAGAGAGTGGCTTCAAATGAAGAAAGACTGAATGCTGCTGAAGGATGTTTCAAATTAATGCAGTAGTAGAATACAATAAAGCATACACTTGCTCCTTTTATTTTACCCTTTACTTATAGTCCAGGTTAAAAGCACGATAAGTGTAACCTGAGCCAAAACTTTTTAGATCTTATTTTTTTATGTGAATCTCATTGAGGAACAGGAAAATCTTTTGTAATGAGCAAGGCATTTACCAAAAATTTTCTCATTTCTCAATGAGACTTGCATAAAAAAAATAAAAAAAAAAGGTCTAAAAAAGTTTGGGCTCAGATTGCCCTTACAATGCTTTTAACCTGAAGCATTTTGTTCATAAGGAGAGCAGAAAAATTCCAAGCCCAACCAAGAAGAATGAACTTGTGCCATGAAATATCCAGGATTAAAAAAAAAAAAAAAAAAAAAAAAAAATGTGCTATACAGTTAATACAAACTTGACAAACTATTACACACACAGATTTGGAGGTGCCCGCGGTGTAATGGCTATCGTCCAAGGAATTGGACATGGCGACGCGAGTTCAAATCCTGGACGAGAATGATTGCATTTCACATAGCACTAATACCCTTGGGAAAGGTATGAATCCTATGATTCTCCCTCCAGCTATGGGTAAATAGTAGGACAGACTGGGTTCTTCAGCCTTAGTAAGGCAACTAGTCTAGGAGAAGGAAAACTCTGAATTCAAACCTGTTAAACTCCGCTTAAAAATTGACCTTGTGTCATATCCTGCCTGAGCGGAGGGGTTGGGTAAATAGGATTACACGCACAGATATCATTTTGCATTGTTAAATCAGATATTCATTGAAAACTATTAAAATTAATACTGAGAACTTTCTTAAAAAACCAACATAACTGAATTAACAGTAATCACATCAAATCCAAATTAGCTAACTCTACAAGAACTGATATTTATGGTCCTGAAAAACTTAAACAGCAATTGTAACAAATAAATAAAGAAAGAAACAACAAATTAATCAAAACAGTTTCTTGACATTATATTTTCCTTACTAGATAAAAACAAAAAATACTCACCCGGTTCTCTTGGATATATGTTGTTACATCTCCACCACTTGATTGCTATAAGAAAATTTTTTTTAATCTGTTAAATTTTACCAGCAAAATGTTAGATAATGAACATGTACAAGGGTCATTCAATAAGTAAGGTGAATTTTGCAATATAACAACTCACAATTCACCCAGGAAAAAAATTTTTGCTTTATTTTTCAATATAATCTCCATTGTTTGAAATGTATTTTTCCAATTGAAAAACAAGCTTTTGTATTTCTTCAATACAGAAATCCTTTAACAGAGTTCTTAGCCATTTTCTCATAGTGCTCTTCACTTGATCACTTGAAAATGGTTCCACACAGAAATTCTTTGAGGGGTACCAAACAATCAGAGAGCGCCAGATTTGAACAGTAGGGAGGATGTGTCAACTGTTTTCAACCAAACTGACAGATAGTTTCCACTGTTCTTGCAGTAGAATGGGGCCCAAGCATTGTCCTGGTGAAACCTAACAACAATTGACCTTGAAAAAAGCAAGGTCATCATTCACACTTTTGTATGCTGTATCCACAGAAATTTCTAGTTTTTCAGAAATGTCCTCCATTGTAACTCTTCTGTCACCAAAAATGAGTGCATTAACTGAATCTACAATTTCAGGTGTGCTTGCCATTACAAGCCTCCTTGGCCTATCTATCTTGAATACTATTTTAACCACTCTTAACAATTTATTCCATTTGTAAACATTTTATTTGACTAAAACATTTCTCCATACATATCACACTTCTGTAAATTTCATATGGTTTGCACCTCTCAGCCATCAAAATTTTTATGACTGGCCTCTGTTCAAGCCTGGAGCACTGTTTTTTCAATGGTCTCAAATATTTTTGTGTGATTAAAACTTTGGCTATAAACCAATTCCAAACGATAGAGTTTAGACCTATGGAAAAAATGTATTTTGCTTTTTTCAAAAAATTCACAATATTTATTGAATGACCCAGATAGATAGATAGATAGATAGATAGATAGATAGATAATGAGCATAGATAAAGAACTGACTGTAATAAATAGATAGGAAGAGAACAGAGAAAGATAGAAATTTAAGTTTTTGATTAAAATTCTATATATCTGTTACATTCTCAGCTTTTCACTTTCGGATGCTGACCATACTCTGATGAGAATTCATCTTTTAAACATATTTCCATGGAAATATCATTCAGTGCATTTTTAGTAAGTTTTAATTGAAACTTTTCCAAATCTCCTTAAAAAACAAATTATATACTTTAACATTTGGTCAAAGTTCCAACTTTAAAACAGTTTATTTTCATTCTGTCTTTATAAAAATATCAATTAACAAACCAGGGTTAAAATAGAACCTACTTGAAGGTGATGTTTAATGTTGCTATAACAATAAAGAAAACTGTTAAAGAAAATCTCCACTTTCTAATATCTCTGACTGCCGTTTTATACTAATCACTTTCATTGCCACTTGTCTCATAATTCTGTACAAGAGGGGAAAAAAAAGAAAATAGAAAGATACTTACAACTGGTCCAAATGCCCAATAACCAAACACAACAATGAGAAAAGCTAGGAAGTCACATGCAAACATTGGAGCATAGACATCAACCACAGCATTGTATGTTGAGTTGGTCATCTGGCGATAGAAATTCTGGAAAGGCTGTAAGCACGATACAACACTGTAAAAAGAGAACCAGAGACAAGTTAATACTAGAGAAAGATAGAAACAAATATTTATCTACAAAGAGGAATCAAAATGTTCATGAACTTGTTAAGTTAGTGAATTTGATTGATTGATTTTAATGGCATGTCAACCTATCTGGATTATTTTACATTTTAAGAAATTATATACATTGTATGTTTATATTTACATTTTTTGCATAGTTTCCAAAGAACCTTTTGCACTCGGTTATTTAATATGTATTCCTATCTAATACTAATAATTCGAAAACAGATCTATTTGACTTATAAATGGAACACTAACAGGTACTACCACATTAGGTCATAGTGGACCTAGGAGTAATGGCAATATAGGGATGACTTCACACTCCCCAGAGCTCTAGGACTGGAATCTCACCACCTGATGCAGTTTAATACCATACTTAGACCACCTGCAAGGTATACGGTCAGTGTATTCTAAGCCTCAAGGAATGGGCAGAATGAATGAATGAATAGTGTAAGGGATTTAGATTTTAGGTTACCAAAATACATCTTGTAAGTGTTCTTAAAATAATGTACACTAACAGTTTTGATTTGAGCAAATAAAACTAAAATGCTAAATTTACTTGAATGAATGAACAGGAAAAAACATGAGCATAAATTCTGTGAATCTTAGTAAACATTTTCTCAGAAACATCTTCAACCAACTAAATAAGACAATTTACTGGGGACTTTTTGCATATCCAAATAATTTTGAAATTAATGAATAACAAAATGATCATCACATTTAGTAGTGAACCAACTTTCTTAAAAATGGTTGTACTTTTTGAATAGGCAATCTGCTGTCATCACTAAAAACTGATGGGTTAGTCAAATATTTCTGGCTAGATTTTGATAATACTAACATTTATATATACATGCTGATATATATATATATATATATATATATATATATATATATGTGCGTGAGAGTGTTAACCATGAGTCACATAGCTCAAAAAGAGTATAAAAGAATAGTATATTTGTTCAATTGAAAATGTCGGATATGTGGATTACTAGCTCAACTGAGGATCAAAATCCTGAAACTGTTTTACATATATTTTTTACACTTGAAATATATAGTGTGTATGTATTATATGTTCATTCATTATATAAAGATTCAAATTTGTTGCAAATAGCTTTTTAAAAGTTTACAGGTCGTGAGTAATATTTTTCAAATTAAAATTTAGAATTTTGAATTAAGTTCAAAAAATACTTTTAAATATCATAAATATGGGGATTAGTTGTTAATTCAAATAATATTAATCTAAATAAGTTCATAAGTTATTATAAAATTTAATCAATGTATAATTATTTGTATGCTTTGTTTAGTAAGTAAATTTTGTTCGATTTTCTTTTTAAATAAATAAAACAAAAACACTTTGCAAAAGAAAATCAAAAGAAAACAGGATTCCATTAAATAAAAAAAATGTTTTATAATTAGCACTCCTGCTTGGTTATAATTGGAAATTGACAGTAAAGAATAAAAGTCAAACAAAACATGCTTATATATGGGAAATGCAAAGAATAAAATGAAGAGCAAAAATCAGGTGAATATACAAAAATGTTTATATAGATTCTGGCAGTAAGATCATGAAATCAATTTTTTTTTTATATATACACCTTTCTATATAAAAAGAAAGTTTAAAATTTGTTTAATTTACACCAGTTTCATTAGAGTTTAAAGCAGGGCTTCTCAAACTTTTTACTAGATGCACCTCTTGTAACCAAACTTAATTTCCATTAACCCCCAAATAAATTATGTTGTATGAAAAATAATCTAGAATAATATTTTAGAATAAAATTTTATCCCTTAATTAATGAATCTAAACAGTGTTTTTTGATCAGTCAAAATATGATCCTTGAAAATCTATGTATTTCTGCTATCAATTCACAAGGTTATTTATGCCTGTACAATAAAACTCTAAAGATTTTGATGCCAAGAAATCTTTAAATACAGTTTCTACTTCTTTGGAATGGAATGGTTTTTAGTATAAAAAGGGATCCAGATGTTTGGAAAAAAAATGGTATTCAGTGGTTGAGAGGTCAAGAGAATATGGTAGAGGTGAAAAGTTTCATATTCCAAGTCAATGAACTTCTGTTGTACCATTGTTCTGAAGCAAAATTATGACCAAGTTTGAACACAAAAAAAATTAAATAAACATCACTTTTTTTTCATGTTCATAATTAGAGGCATATAACCTACAAATTCAAATTATAAAACCAACAGAAGGGACACTTTAACCATAAACAATGTGAATAGAGAAACTACTATTAAAATATGTTTGAGCAGAATTTCAACAGTTTATACTGAAATCAGACAGTATTTTCTAAACAATCAAATAATTGAACATTAAATTATAAAACATCACTAATTTAGTCTCCCTAGAGGCCATAATGAGAGGAGGTTGATTTTTTAAAATGTTTTTAGTTTTAAGATTAAAGCTTTCACAAAAAATACAGAAAAATTATCATAAATAGAATATTGGATCATATAACACCTACAGCAACAAATAACTGGCAATACTGAAATTGACCTAACAGTTAAGATCAGCAGGAATTTTCATTAATGATAATTCAATTTTATTCATTAAAAATCTGTTACTATGAATAAGAATTGAAATTTCAGGCATTATATTTTACTTTTTCACTCTTTTTCCATTTTTTAAATCTATATTTTTAATCTTATCAATCATTCTTTTTCCTAAAGACATCTCATAACCGATCATAGAAAGGAATATTTTAGAATTTAGAATTTGGTATTTTCATAAAATAATTCATTTAAAATGTAATTATTTTTTAATTTCTTTGTTTTTGTGAAAAACACTGAAAAGATCTGGATCTTTTTGGTCAGAATGAGACCATTCATTCATTCATTTAAATGGTCCATATGTTTTGGACTTGTTATATATGAACAACACATGACGAATAGTCATTATATCCAATCAGTCATTCTGCTAGGTATACAATATTTGGTGACTAGTCTACATGAGCCAGTAATTTTTGCATTAATGGAACAGACTAGTAAAACCACTCCCTCTGAGCCCCTATGCTTTTATTCAATCTGCCAAAATTTTATTCATGCCCAGAGATTGATATAGACCACTTGAGAAACCCTGGTTTAAAGTTTTTAAATTTTAATATATTATTACTCTGTGTGTGTGTGTGTGTGTGTGTGTGTGTGTGTGTGTGTGTGACATGTAAATATCATGAAGTCAGCAATAACTAATCAATTTATGATCACAATGTGAGACTATAAAAAAAATAAAATGTTCAGAATTAAATATTAACAGTTTCATAACAAGAATTCAAAGAGTAATATAACATCCAAAACTCCTTTGCCTTAATGTGTACAAGTTTAAATTATTGATATAAATGGTTAAGAATTTATAAGTGAATCAGTCTTTTAGAGGATTTTAGTATAGCTATGTTCCTCATCAAATAAACAGTAAATTAAAGCTTTCTACAGGTCTGTTAATACTACAAAAACATTCAGTTCTTCTAGCCAAAAAATTGTACTCCATTTAAACATTTTTATGCAAGAGACAATTTGAGAATTTATTTGGTTTGTTTTTGTTTTATGCCACATCAACCTTCATGGGTTATTTAATGCAAAATCCATCCTTGTAGAAGAACAATAATGGTACTATTTAACCCATAGCTGAGGAGAATAAGGGGGTTTCTACCTTTCCCAGGTATTAGTTTGAAAGTTAACAATAGTGTGACTGGTTCTTGTGCTCACTTGCTACAAAGTTGAAGTCTAATAAGTTATTCATTACACAACAGGGACTCCCCTTTTAGAGTATATTATTCATTTTTTGATACACCTTGATAATAAGATTTGAAAAATCCCACTACAAAAGTTATCTGTAACAACCAATATCTAAAACAATCCAACAACAGCATTCTAAAATTAACTTGTAATAATATTTAGTTGACTTACAGCAAATATGACAACTACTTTCTGACTGGAAAACAGTGAATAGAAAGATAAGCTTCATAATTATATACATATATAGAAGGGAGCCTTTGGGTCACCTTCAACTACGGTAACTTACTTTATATATAACTGCTAAGCTTATTTTTCTATATACAGTGCAAGAAGAATTTAAATTGTCAATGTTGAATGTGTATTATTTTAAGCTTTTTGGTTAATTCTGATGAGTAAAGCATCTAGAATAAGATGAAAAGCTAGAGATAAGAGTCTTGTGTTATGCAAATTTAGAAAAGGATGCAGCCAAATCCCAAGAATCAGCTTTAAGATTACTAGCAAGGTACAACATAAGTAATGAGAGAACAGGTAGTAAATTTGAGAAAGCAATGAAAAGCAAGTAATTTATCTGAAGATGCAAAAGTTTAATCAATGTGAAAGAAGCATTGCCAATTCATATCTGCCTTAAGAAAATTTAACACAAGATGACAGAAGAAAAAAAAATCTATACCTTTAACTTGGTCATAATAATTAAGTAAATCAACAATTTTTTTCATTTACTATCATTAAATGAAAATCAGAAACGTAATGATCAAATATAGATATAACAAGGAAATCTGTCCTTTATAAAGTCATATAGACAAATATCATTATTCTAACACTTTTATATATATATATTACTAAAATTCTCATGTATATAAAAGTCACCCAACAAAAGCAGTACATCATAGAGACTTTTTTATAAGAGCAATATACTTAAAATGTTATTGAGAATAAAGCAATTTACTGTCCAAATTATAACTAAGTGATTTTTTTTTTTTTTTTTTTTTTTAGAGTAGGGACATTTGTGCTGAATGAGTGTTTTTTAATCATCCAAATTCTCAACATGACATAAGAATAAAACACTCATTAGAATCCTTCACCTTTTCCTAAATAGAAGTATCAATATCATCAGGGACCATTGCTACAATGGGAAACTGACACGGTCTTGGGATATCTAGTTTTATATAAAAATATCTCATTTCACAGCTCATAAGAGCTTCCACATCCTCATTCAAACCAGGATTTCATATTGTAGTTTTATTTATATTAGTTTCTTGCTTTGCTTATGAAGCCTTTTAAGAAAAAACTATGTGACTTGTGAATCTATTGGGTTCTCATTGTAATGTGATGATATCAATGCTTCTATTCAGGAAAGAATAAAAGAAACTAATTAGCATCTCATAGTTATCACCTTTAAACTGAGAATTTGAATGATTAAAATATGTTTGATATGAACAAAGTCTCTACAAAATTATCATTCATTTACAAATTGTACTGGAAATTGCTTTTTTCTTTTTTTCTTTTCTTTAATAGCATTTCAACCCATTTCAACTTATCTTATACTTAGAGGTTAGGGAATTGCATTTATTGTACATTCAGATTTACAGTTTTTGTGTAGTTGTCTTAGCCCTTTGCAGAGGATACATCAGTGTATTTTAAACCTTGCCAACTGGTCAGGAAACTGGTTTATTTTCTAAGTTGGAATATTTAAGTGTATTGCTCTAATAAAAATACTGCTATAATGTAGCATTTTTGTTGGGTTACGGTTGCATACAACGAAAATATGGGTAAAATAATAGGGCACACTGGGTTTTTTGGACTTGGCTAAGTAACCAGTCTAGAAGAAAAACTGATTTCAAACTAGCTTTGCTCAGTTTAAAAACTGACCTTATGTCAAACCCTGTCCATGGCAGAGGGATTGGGTAAATACAAACAAGAATTTTAATAATATAGAGATTATATTAGATTTGGTTTTATAAAACGATCTGAAACACAAATTAAGAAAGATTTTTAAAAGACATAGGCAATATTAATAATCTGCAAGTTAAATTATTTGATGTTTCAAACACAATTTTTTTTATTTTAACCTATGATTTTATTCACACAATAATATCAAGCTTAAAACACAATATTAATAATAACAGGAAGTTATTTCTAGAAATTACTGAAATAAGAAAGTGTGTTAATCTTCCAACAAGAAAACAAATAGAAGAAATGAGAAAATTAATACAAGTACAAAACATTTGAAAGAGAAACTGAAAAATTTTTTGAATTAAAATTGATAAATTAAATATCACTCTGAAGACACCTGTTTAGCATATTGATATGTTTGCCTTCAGGATGTCATCAACAATTCTTTAAAAAAAACAAAAAATCATGGTTAGAAAATTTATAGCCGAGATGAAAATTGAATGAAATGAAAAATAGTTAAAGGAAAAAAAAGAAAAAAAATGAAACTTCATTTTTATAAAACATATTTAAGCTTTTTAGTGCTGATCTTGTAATTAATTAAAACTCGTCTTAAAATTCAAAGTTTTGCTGAGAGTATCATTCTTCAAGCGCTAAATGAAGATCAAAAATATAGTGAATAAATGTTAAGAGAAAATCAATGTTTTATATGATAATGCCGATTCAAACATCATCATGTTGAGACTTATTCTCATTTTATAAAGAACCTTTTACTTTCTTTTAACATACAGAGAAAATAAAATTAGAACATTGTAAAAGATATCGATTTTAACCTGGATACAGTATGAATAGAAATCTGAGTACCATCAATACACCCCTTATTTCAGAACCTGTGCATGTACAGATTTGTATTAAGGACCATGAACTGAAATCCAATCATATTACTTGGACATTTGTCCTTGACTGATTAATTCATTTTAACGGCATATTAACTCATCTTGTTATTTTATGCCTAAAGGTTAAGGAATAACATTCATTGTATGTTCATATTTACATTTTTTTCTTCACACAGTCCTATCAAATACTCATAATTTTCAAAACATCTATTTGACCCATAGATAGGACCCTAACAGATACTAAATCAGAGTGAACCTGGGAGTAATAGCAATGAAGAGGTACTCCCCACACCCCCAGAACTGGAACCTCACTAAGAGATGCTGTTTAGTATCATACCCAGGATACACATTTTTGAGAGCAGGAAGTTCTCCTCTACCCACTAAGCAGGGGATACAGTCAGCATATGCTAAGCCCTAACAACATTTATTCTTGAATAAATTTTAACATATTTAGAATATTGCCACCAGTATATTTCTATCAATCTCATTAATCACCTTCAAACAGCAATATGTTACAGGTTTTCTTAAAAGTGAAATGGTATATTTAAGTTAATCACACACAATGTGAGAAAGAGAGAGAATTACTCATTGTTTTTTTTTTTCTTCAACTATTTATACTCTACTTCAAATACCAAATATATAATGTCTACAAATTAATTTTCTTAATAATAAGAAAGGTAATTTTTCTTTATTCTTTTGTACTTGTTTGTACTCAACCAGCTGAATACTAGACAAGTTTATCACTAACAATATCTTATTCACTCAAAATGTTAAACAGTATATCAACTCTTATGGATTACATAACACCAAAATTTGATTCATGCATAAATGATTACAACCAACTATTTTCAATATTCCACTGAACTCATTTTTTAAATTACTTTGACTATAGCTTGTTCATGGTTTCAAGTATTCCTATTTAGTATCAATAATTCAAACAATTATATGGTTAAAAGTAACTATTCCTATTTAATAAAAACCATTTATTTGCACATTTATGTGGTACCAAGTATTATATCTAACATCAATAATTTGCAAACAATTGTATGGTTTCAACTAGCTAGTAATAATATTTGATAAACAATCATAGTTTCAAGAAACTATTCTTTATACAAAAAAATGTTTCTTACAGTTATATAGTATGAAGTATTCCTATCTAGTACAAATGATTTGTAGTTAAATGATTTCAAGTATTTTAAGCAATTATGTTTCAAGTAACTGATAATCCTTTATAAACAATTATAGCTTCAAATAAGTATTCTTAATACAAATAATTTGAAGACAGTAACAAAATTTGGTTTCTTTGAAATACCAATCCCTTATGGGTTTTTAATACAAATTTTATTCCTTTGTAAATGTTTGATTGTAAATATAACTATATTGTCAATATTCTGTTGCACTTTTTTTTGCCCATAATCAAGTGTTTGTAAACAGTTACATAGTTTCAAGTATTCCTATCTAACACAAATAATTTGCAACCAATTATATAACTCCAACTAATAATAATCCTTAGTAAACAATTATAGCTTCAAGTAACCATTCTTAATATAAATAATTTTCACACACTTATATGGTTTCAAGTATTCCTATCAAATACAAATAATTTTCAAATGAGACCCTAAAAGATAGTGGCACTCCAGATCAGAGTAGACTTGGGGTAATGACAATGAAGGGGTACTCCACACTCTACAGAACGCCAGAGCTTAAGCCTCAAGACCAGATGCAGTTTAATTACATATCCAGGATACATTCACTCAAGAAAAGAGAAAGAAAAGCAGTTTTAAAAGTTTTAAAAGAGATTAGCCCATTGAAATGCACAGAAAAGAATCCAATCCTTATGGAAAGCACTAAAAAAAAAAATAAAAAAAATAAAAAAAAAAAATAGAGCATTAAAGATAGGGAAAAATGAAAGCACCTTCTCTCTATATTTAAACAAGATAAGAATATTCCTTTCTGAATTCTAGTTTGTCATAATCAATTAGGCTAATTGGATGCCATGATGAATAATTACCCTTTATGGCATCTCCAAGGGAAACTATGGCTACTTGCCAGTGCACATCAAACTGACTGATTTTAACAGTATGTCAACCAATCTAAGGTTATTTTATGCCGAGAGGTTAAGTAATCATATACATTACATTTTTAGTGTAGTTTCTTCAGTTTTTTTGCACACAGTTATGTTATCAAGTATTCTTGTCAAATACAAATAAGTTGCAAGCAAGTCTATTTGAACTATAGATGGGATCCTAACAGGTATGATCACTCCAGGTCACAGTGGACCTAGGAGTAATGGCAATGAAGGAGTACTCTATACCCACTCAACAGCTCCAGAACCCAAGCCTTATCATTAGATGCAGTTTAGTATCACATCCAGAACACCTCTTTTTGGAGGGTCTTACCCCTCTGAAGAAGATACAAGTCAGCATATTCTAAACCCTACCAACGGGTTAGTTGATGCAACGGGTTGTACTGAGTTACATGGTACTAACAAGAAGGAATGGTCCCTGACCTGATCTATTATCAAATGCCAAAGATGAAGTGCTTAGGCGCCTCTGGTGGTGTAATGGTTAGCAAGCTCGACTAGCAAACCTACACGAGTGAGTTCGAGTCTCATTGGGTGCCCCTTTCATATGGCCTTGTGCCACATCTAAGCAAAAGCTTAGTAAATTTCCAAAGATGAAGTGCTCTTTTGTCCTACTTTATAACCATTGCTGTTAATTCATGCCTTTCTCAAAAGCATAAGAGCAAAATGAATGCAAACTATCCCAGTAAGAGTTTGAACTCAGTTCACCAATTCTATTCTCCACATCATTAACTATAAAACCATCCTCAACTTCCTGAAAGAAAGAAGTCCATATTAAATACTAAAGTGCTACAAGCATTTTTTCTTATTTTAATGCACACATTCAGAAGATTGCCTATAATAAAAACCTAGAGCTTCTTGAAGATTACCTTTTCAGCTTGTCATGAATATTTTTGAAGATGACTCAAGAGACTGGCAGTTGTAACTGTTAAATGATATTTTAGAACATTAAATGGTTCTACTCATTCAGTAGCAAATTGGTTCATCTTCCTATGAATTTCTTTTATTTTTCTTTTCTATCCTTCATCTTTTTTCTTTCTTTTTTTAAAAGTAGATCAAATATCAATATAAAAAATATCTAAGTTTTTCCACTCTGCTCAACAAATATGAAGCACGAACTTTAGAAGTTAGATTGGTTTTACAGTATGTCAACCATTGTTGAGTTACTTAATACCAAAGTCAGTTTTTTTTTTTCTTTTTTCTCTTTTCTCTTGTAAGCAATTATATGGTTTCAAGTAACTAATGAAAGCCATTTGTAGATAATTATAGATTTAAAGTAACCATTCTTAATACAAATAATATATACACAATTATAAGGTTTCAAGTAACTATTCCTATTTAATAATGATCATTTACTTGCACATTTATTATACCAAGTATTCCTATCTAATATTAATAATTTATACACATTTATGATTTAAAGTACTATTCCCATTTGCAGTTATATAGCTGGAAATATTCCTATCTAACATCAATAATTTGCACAGTTATATGGCTTCAAGTAACTACTCTATCTGACCTATGGAACCCTAACAAGTGTTACAACTACAAATCAGAGGTGCTCATGGTGTAACAGTTATCATCATAGGAAATAGACACAGCAACTCAAGTTCAAATCTGGGACGAGACTTTGCATTTCATATAGTGCTAATATTCTTGGGAAAGATATAAATCCAACTATTCTCCTTCCTGCTATGGGTAAATAGGTCAGACTGAGCTCTTTAACCTTGGCATGACAAAAAAATGACAAAAAAGAGAAGGAAAACTGAATTCAAACCTGTTAAACACTGCTTAAAAACTGACCTTTTGTCACATCCTGCTTGTGGTGAGGATTTAGGTAAATGCATACTCCAATTCAAAATGGAGCCGGAGAATACTAACAAGAAAGGAGTGACTTCAAAGCTCGAAAACTAGAACCAGATTCAGTTAATGTCAGGAAACATTAACCCCAGAAGAAAAACTAAATCTCAGTAATACAAATAGTATGACATTAGCTAGAACTATGAAGCTAGGAACTGAAAACTATTACATTACCTAAAGAAACAAAATAAATAATTTGAAAAGGTATCTGACAAAATTCAAAGCAAAGAAGAAATAATTTTAAAAAAATTGAAAGAAAGAGGTAATTTAACACAACATACAAACAATCAATATTTGATTACCAAACAAGAAAGTGAGTTTTATTGAACTGAGCAAGAGTAGGTTTTTTCTACTTTGCTGTTGTGAGGATAATGTGCATTCAGAAACATTTTTTAAAATTAAATGAATAAAACTCCCCTATCTTATTTGTCAAATATTGATTATCAATATATTCTATTCTTGAAAGTTAGTTTTAGCCTGAGGGAGAACAAATGTGTTGCCTGATGGTTAGTCTTAAGATTATCTTTAAGTAAAATAATTTATTAGTATTACCAACATTAGTACTTTTATTAATCTATGTGTTTCCTTTTCAACTCTGTTTTGAGCCATAAATGTACACATAAATACTTCAGACACATGAACACCAATAAAACATGCAGATGAGAACTGACAACCAGATAATAGGAGATACAGTTCATCCAGATAATTCACTTACAAGTTTTTGACAAACACACATAATCATACATGTTGATAGAATAAAACAGTCTTAATCTGTTTTGTTTTTTTCTCCCAGTTTTTCCCTCGTATATGTAAACATTCAAAAGTACATGACTGAGTATCATATTCAACAATATCCCATAAATGACTATGACAATCTAATATGAAGAATGTATGAATGCATATATTTGAATATATAAACAAACCACCACTAAAGAAATGATGGAATGAGAAACCTACAATTTGACAGACTTCAAGACTGGGGAGGGGGTCTATCCTTTTCTATCAATTAATTAAATTAGAAATACATTTTGCTCATCTCTTGAAATAACCTCATTAGTAATAACCTACATATCAGTGTAGCTCACTGAACTGGATACAGGAAAAAATGTTCCCATGTCAAAGAATCTTCCTCTAGATTGATTGGTTTTAATGATATGTCAACTCATTGAGGATTGGGAATCACATTCATTGTACATTCATATTAACATTTTTTGTGTAGTTGTTTCTTAA
This sequence comes from Sepioteuthis lessoniana, assembly GCA_963585895.1. NCBI lineage: Eukaryota > Metazoa > Mollusca > Cephalopoda > Myopsida > Loliginidae > Sepioteuthis > Sepioteuthis lessoniana. Next base: position 65,998,572 of record OY757915.1, read on the forward strand.
GTGTTTTTTTAATATATATAGGCCTATAATTTTTAAATAAATTATTTGACCTATAAATGGAATTTTAACAGGTAATACCACTCATGGACACAGTAGACCTGGAAATAATAGCAATGAAAGGGTACTCCACATTCCATAGAGCTGCAGGACTGAAGACTCATCATCAGATGCAGTTTAGTTTCATCCACAGGACGCCACTGTTTTTGGTGGGGTCTCACCCTTCTACAGGAGATAAAGTCAGCATACTCTAAGCCCCCCTGACAGAGCATTGTAATGATAATGATGAAAGGACCAAAAAAAGGGGGGAGGGGGAAAACTGGGGTAGAAAAGGAGCCACAGCAGAGAATTGAAGTGAAAGTTAAATTCAGAATAAAGGAACAAAAGTTGAAGATAGTTCAAACTGACCCACCAGTGATAACCTGAAAGATAGATTAAAAAGAAAAAAAAAAAAAAAAAAAGAGAGTAGGTGGTGGGTGAGTGAGCAAAGACCCATAACTTATTACAACAAACACAATACACTTACCTTGTCTCTAAGACGGCAAAAACACTGCAGAATGAAAAATATAAAACAATAACAAAAAAAAAAAAAAAAAAAATAAGAAATCAAAAAAGTTTTTTTTAAAGATACCTGGATGCAAAACAAAAAGAAAATGAGTATAAAATGTATATGAGTGTCCAATAACATTAACGTATGCCATGCAATAATAAATTATCTTTTTTATTAACTAAAAGGATAAAGATAAATTATAATTTATTAGAAATGTTTTAATGAATCTCCATATATATATATATATATATATATATATAAATTGGTTGTTAGTTTATTTTACAGAATGTCAGCCTTTGCTAGGTTATTCTATTTTTAATCTTTATTTTTTTTTACAATTATTTAGTTTTAAGTAACTATTTCTATTTAAAAATAAACCTTTGTTTGCACAGTTATATGGTTTCAAGTATTCCTATTTGATACAAATAACTTTTTAAACAGATCTATTTGATCCATAGATTCGACTCCAATAGTTACTATCACTCCATTGTAGAGTGAACCTGAGACTAATGGCAATGAAATATTTGGTGAATCTTCTGATAAAAGCAAGGATGTGACAGATACAAATTATAAGTTAGTTTCTTCCTATTGAAATAAATGATCTTAAGGAATCCCAGTCAAAAACTAATTACCATTTTATATACACAACTATAGCTTAAAAGAAAAAAAATGATTGGTGCATTATTATTTAAAATAATGCAATCTGTGTTTATGTTATAGTAGCTTTGATAATATTCTCATTCATTACTTTTACTCATAGCATTTATCCATACATGTAGGTTGTATGACGGTCATTACTAAAATAAAGGAATTACTTTTATTAAGTTTAGGATAATTATTAGAATTTAAAAGGGCATTCTATTTAGTATTAACATTAATTTAAAATATGTTTACACCAAACATATAAAAAGTGCCTTTGGGTTAATTTGGAGATCTCTGATACCCTTGAAAAGCCCAATAATTTATAAATATTTCAAGTGAATATTTAATTTTATTATTTTCTAAACTAGGAGATGCAGAATAAATTTAAAATTTTAAGGCCAGCCAATTGTTAAGATGAAATGAATTCCTTTTTTGCAGTGTGATACTTGGCCATGACAGAGAGGGCTTAAATGCATATTATATATATATATATATATATATATATATATATATATATATATATATATATATAGAGAGAGAGAGAGAGAGAGAGAGAAATAGAGAGAGAGAGTCACCTGCCTCTCTTAATGATTACCAAGAGAGTAAAGTGCTGTAAGACTAACATTCTCTTATAGCAAGTGGGACAGAGAGTGAGAGACAGATTCAACAAAAATCCAGTCTGAACTGGATTTCCTAGAATTGTTTAAAAACTTTCCAGGTATGAGTCTAACAATTCCTTTGACAGTAATCAGGCCAAAAATGGCAGAGCCTCAGCAATATAGATGAATGGACATTTGATGAATTATAAGATTTCCTACAATTATTCATAAATTTCAATTATAAATATCAAATTCAATTTCAAAGTTACCCTATAAACAAGTTTCTTTATGAACTTGGCTTGGAATATGAAAATATTATATAACAAATATATATAAAAAAAAATTGTTAAATGATTTCTTTTATCTTATTTTATTTTTTTATTCTTATTTATCCTACAAACTATTTCATACTCACTTCACTTGATAAATCTAACTTCCAAGAATTACCAAGCTACCTTACCTACTAGGGGTACAAGAGTCAAATATGTCCTACAATCAGGTGTGCAGGCTGAAACCATACTCAACTTCCTTTGCACACCAGAATGTTGGATATGACATACTTCTTCAAATTATGAATACATGGTAGTTTCATTGAAGACAGATGCAGTAGACCCTCTTTGCCGCAAGTTTTTCACTAATGCATAAGATTTGTTTATATCTTGTTTTGGCAGGTAAAAGGTTAATATAGAACTTTAATTACTTTAATTAACACATGTATTTTTTATCTTAATATCTTTAAAATCCTAACATTTAACTTTGTATTCCTTAAACTAGTAACATTTTTTTCATCCACAATTTTCTTCCTTTTTTCATACATTCTTTCAATCATTCATCATTACTCTTATCTAATTTACAAACTGTGTCAACTTGACTTTACATTTCTTTTTCAATAGCAAACCTATGTCTATCGTACCATCTTTTTAATATTTCACTATTACAACATCTGACCAGTTTTATCATTTTTATAAAATTTTCAAGAGAAAGATATTCCTAATTTGATTTTTATATATATTTTTATTAATTTCTAAAACTTGTCAATATTATATATATATATATATATATATATATATATATATATATATATATATATAGATAGATATTGATACCGATAGATAGATAGATGGTTTGTTATATTTATAAAGAAACATTGCTCAATATCCATGAGAGAGCATGTGTAGGTATAAGTTTCAATAGTGTAGATACAGAGCCAATGATGCTTGTTGACAAGTCAGTTTATTGCTTATACAATCATACCATGAAGCTTATGATTTGGTCTGATAGTTATATAGGTGAGAAACTGATAGTCATCAAGCACCACTGACTACCTCAGTACTCTAGATTGGTACAAGTTTAAGCTACCCTTTTGTCATATATTATAAAAATTAGGTGTCAATAGGTGCTTCAAAATGTATATAAGCTCAAAACAGGAGTCCCATCTCTGTCTGTATGAACAGCAATTTTATCCCTAAAACACAAAAAAAAACTAATATATAGTACAAAAGCAGTGTAGATGTTAAATCAATATGAAGAGAAGAACTTATATCTTACCTTTTCTTTGCTTTCCTTCTTGAACGAATACTGCCCACTTCAGAAGGAGAGCTATCATCAATTACCAAGGTACCTTTATGCGAACGGGTGTCTATTCCATCAGCTTCAATTTCTTGCCCAGCATCTAGTTCCTGACCAGCATGCACCAAATCACTTAAATGTCTGGAATCCTTTAAAAAAAAAATTAATAAATAAATAAAAACACAATGTAGATTGAAGACTTAACAAAAATAAGCAAATCTTTCTTAAAAACAATAACATCACTCAATAAGTCTTGGGCCTGACATATAGATAGCACCACTAATAAAAAAAATCCATATGATTTTTATTAAGTACTAACCTTCAAATGGCACACGTCAAAATTTGAACCCAATTGGATAATTAGTTTATAAATTACAGTTATTTTAGTGAAACTACTGTTGCAAATGTTCAAAATAATGGAAAAATCTGAATTTCATGTGTTGATAAAGCATTGCTTTTTGATGCAAAAAAATACTGTTCAAGCAAAACAATGGCTTGATAACTGTTGTTTCTGATGTAGCAGAGTCTAAATAACACTAAAGAGGTGGTATGCTGACTTTAAACATGGTCATACAGACACAAATAATGCTGAACACTCAGATTGCCCAAATTCGGCAGTTGTCCCAGAAAACAACAAAAAACTCCACAAACTCATTTTGGCCGATCGTAAATTGAAGTTGCATGAGATAGCAGAGTAGCTGAAGATATCAGAAGGCATTGTATTCACTATTTTGCATGCACATTTGTTAATGAGAAAGCTGTGTTCAAAGTGGGTGCTGCATTTGCTCACAGTCAATCAAAAACAACACGCTGACAATTCAGAGCGTTGTTTGCAATTGTTTCAATGCAATAAAAATGAGTTTTTACACATATATGTGACAATGGATGAAACATGGATCCACCACTTCACTCCAGAGTCAAATCAGCAGTCAGCTGAGATGACAGCAACAGGTGAAAGCTGTCCAAAGTGACCAAAGACACAAACATCAGCAGGCAAGGTTTTGGGCTCTATATTTTGGGATACACAAGATATTTTGTTCATCAATTACCTTGAGAAAGGAAGAACTATCAATTACATAACTATCTATTACATAACATTATTGGTGCATTTTAAAGAAAAAAAAATCACAAAAAATGCCAACAAATGAAAAAGAAAAAGTGCTTTTTCACCAAGACATTGCACCATGTCACAAATTGATCACAACGATGGCAAAACTACATGAATTGCACTTCGAATTGCTTCCGCACCCACACTATTCTCCAGATCTGGCCCCCAGTGACTACTGACTGTTTACAGGCCTCAAAAGAATGCTCTAGGGAAAGAGATTTGGCTCCAATGAAGAAATGATATTGGACACTGAAGCGTATTTTGACACCAAATACAAATTGTTCTACAAAATAGGCATCAAATTGTTAGAGAAGCATTGGAATCCGTGTATCACCCTACAAGGAGACTATGTTGATGAATGAAGTTGAA
>OY757915.1:66008405-66161896 GCA_963585895.1 Sepioteuthis lessoniana
GTCTGACTTGGACAAACAGACCCTACTGCAAATGTTATAAACAAGTTAAGGCTGAAAATTGTCCAAGGCCAAAGTCAAGTTCTGTTTCAAGATGGAGTGCTCAATTCTCCATACTTTAAATGCTTTACAATTGTAGAACACTTTTTTCCAAACTGATCAATGTTCCATCATCTCTGCTCCCAATCTTCAATATCTACACTAAACACCTTAAAGTTGTTTTTGATAACATCGTTAAAATGTATCTTAGGTTTATGTCTCGTAAAAGATTTAAAACTCAAAACTATTGTCAATGTCTGTATACAAATGCAATATTAAAAATATGAACACACCCAAATAGTTTTTAAAAAATTTTATTTTTCAACATTATAAATTGTCAATTCAATGAAGAATATTAAGAAAGAAATACAAAATGACATTAAAAATTTTCAATCTTAAAAAGGAAAAAATATGAACAAACAAATTTAATTGGATAATAGAATAACCAATTATTTAATTTCTACTTTAAATATAGAAGGCATGAACTCATTTTTTACTTACAGACTATCTGCAGCTCCTTCATCTTGTACTTCATCCAGATTTGTGTCAGGTTCCACAAACACTTGCCTTTGCTTCTCCGCCTGCAAACAATCAGTAAGAAACAAGAATGCAATTTTATTTTTATTTCGTAAGAAGTGGTCATCAATTTCTAGCAAGCTTTTCTCCAGACTTGTAATGAACCTTTTTTTAAGAACTCATAATTTGATTCCCCACTACAAACAGCTTTTAATCCACTTCTACATCTACATCTCTTTCTTATCTAATGATTTTAAAATATTTTTCAATCAATTAATCATCAAAATAACAATATTTTCAGAAATTCTAGGTACAATTATTTGTTCTCTTTACCAAAGTAATCAATGCAAATATCAAAATTATGAAAATATTTCAAGCTATGAGTTGGTTCCCTGAATGAAAAATTAAACCTCACAGATGATCTCATGTAGAGCATTTAGCACTACAAACTTTAACAATGACCAAGATGAAAAGTCACAGATGTGCCCCACTTCTATGTAATTACAGCTTTCTAAATATGCATAAATTTAGTCTTTGAATTTACCTCTTTTCCAACTATCTCAATATAATATGGCTGCCACTTTCAGGGTCACCAAAAGGCTTTTACTGAACCTACCACACCAACCAATATACACATTAATAGTATCCATTCAACAAAAAGCAAAGTTTGAAAGTCTGTCGTGGAAGTAAGAAAGGTTTTCCAACTCAAGTGTCTTAAAAGATAACAAATCAGACAATTACTGTCATACAAAATTAAATTCCACACTGAAACCCAGTGAAGAACCAAATACCCTGACATAGTCAGAGGATAGGAATAAATTACTCCAGGTTAAAATTGTTCTTTATTCAATTTCATTAAAAAAAAATTTTTAATAAGAATTAAAAATCTTCTCAATTCTTTTTTTTGGGGGGGTAACCTTAGTAAATTGTTTTCCAAAGCCTCTGGGCTATGGCATCACAGAATATAATCCTGTTAAGATACAAGCAAAAAGTATTCCCCAACTACTGCTCAAAGAGGATATCAATATACATTTTGTTAGGTGTGTGTAATAGTTTTTAGAGAAAATGGCAATGTTCTCCTGTGTTCAATATTTTTAAAAAAAAATGTTTAATATTTTTGGGAATTTAAAAAAACAAAAAAATAAAAAAACAATGGTAACTTTTACATACAACTAATATGAAGGGAAAAAGTTTTTAAAAAATAAATAAATAAAAAATAATCACCTGTATTTTCAATTTTTCTTTTTTCATGTCATCAGCAAGAATCCGGGCCACATGTCGGTAGTTTCGAGATATATGATTGAATATCTTAATAAGCCAATTAGCCATGCTCACGAGAATAGCAATGAATAAGCAAAAGCTGTTGGAAATCTTGGAGAACAATGTGTCTGCATGAAGAGAAAACAATATAAGATTCAAATTTTAATTAGTAAACATTAGTTCTAAAAACTGATTGTTATAATGTTGAACAAGAATTTAACCTGAAAATAAAGATTATTGAAAACTAAGCAAGTGTATGTGTGTGTGTATGTATTTCCACTATATATATATATATATATATATATATATATATATATATATATATATATATATATATATATATATATATAGTGGAAGTTTAAAATAATTTGGGAAAAGAATTTTTCAAATTATCAAACAAATATTTCCCACCTCGCTAACAATCTGCATAAGATATCTATCAAAAACACAGTCAAATTGAGTTACAGCTGTATGCCTAATGTCACAAGCAATATAAACAAGATCAACTTGGAAAAATTAAATAAAACACAAAGTGCATCTGCAATAAATGAAAAATTGAGTGGAAAATGCCAGGTTAAGTGTATTGATGATAACGCCAGTTTACATATTAATGAGAAAAATGATAGAAAAGTATAGCTGGGTCCCAGAGAAGACATTTTTGTGTAAAAATATATAATAAAATCAGTTTTATGCATGAAAAACACATGCACAATACTACTCTTTCAAATTATTTCTGATATATCAAAAATAAATATGGGGTTGACCCTATTTCAAAATGGTAAATTGTAAAAAATAAACAACTATAAAACATGGCTGCTCAGAAATTTACTGTTAATTTTAAATTATATTACCCTCATTTACTTTGTGATTGATTATATAAATTCATTTGTACCTCCAGTAAAAACAAAGTTTTCCTAAAGATCCTTTCAGTGAAACCTAGACAGTGAATTTCAGCTATTTTATCAGTTCTGCAAACTTGCACTATGCAAATATTGATCACTTTTTTAATATTTGTTTAACATTGTCTTTTGGGGAATTTATCCAAATCAATAATTTTCTCAGTCTACTGCAGAATTCAGAGAGTAATGGACCTGACCCTGCTGCATGACATGTTAGCAGAGGCATTTCAATTCAGTTATTCTTTTAGACTAGTTACCCCAATAAAGAATTTGAACAGTTTGCAGATTTCATTTTTCATGCCAATAATTGTTACACTATCTACATAAACTTGAATTTATATTAATTGTATCAATAAATAGAGATGTTAAAACAAAGAAACTTACCTAACACTATTCAAATGGAATGATAGTTGTCACCACAGATGGAATTAGTAACCCAGTTTGCATTTCACTTCACATGAATGCCCTTGGGAAAGGTACAAATCCATCTCTTCTCTAGTTATGGGTAAATAGTAGTGACCAAAGTTCAAAATCCTGGCTGAGGCTGTTTGTGTTTCACTAAATGCTAATGACCTTAGAAAAATAAAAAATCTGTCTGTTCTCCCTCTCGCTATGGCTAAATAGTAGGGCAGATTGGGTTCTTTAGCTTTGGTAAAATAACCCATCTAGGAAATGTAAAGTTCTGAATTCAAACCAGCTTAATTCCACTCAAAGAATGACCTGATGTCATATATTGCTCACTGTAGAAGAGTTGTATAGATTCTTACACTCAATCAAATACAGATATAGAAATATATCTATATATGTATGTATAATATTTTAGTAAATGATTAAAAAAAATAGGAAAAGTAATAAAATTCAAATGTTCAGAATAAATCTTAAAGTTTTCCATCTGTTCAATATCTGCTCATACTCTGTTTATATGATTATTTTTTTTTAATATTTCAGGAGAAAATTATATCAAGAAGCAGTTTTTTTAATAAAACATCTCTCTATAGTTTTAAGAAAATTCATGAACATTCAAAGAATTATTGGAACAATTGAACTTGTTTTTGCTGTTCCCACAACATTTTGACTAGTACATTTTCCAAATATCTTGAGGTATAAAGTGTACCACTGTAAAAAGAGATTTACCTCTGGTGCAGGTTTTTGAAATTAAATGAACATGCAAAATCAGTATCATTAGCGTTTCTTCTTTTTCACCGTCTTGTGGCTGCCACTTTTGCTTGTGTCCAAAATAATAACTGAGCATCTGCTTTGTCGGTTTATTGATGCCAGGGCCAATGTAGCTTTTCAATCTAGCCAAGCATTTGCATTACACTTAAGTCTTTTTTTCATATTCAGAAGGACCTGGATTCTCTTACTCTGCTGTTACACCAAAGTCCTACATGCCAGACAAAGTCTAAACTTCTTTCTTCAAGAACACAATAAATCTTGTTCATTTCAGCCATTAAACTCCTGTTCTCTATCACATTTAGTCTCGCACAACAAAGCAAAAATACTACCAAACATCTTTTTTCTTTTTCCATAAATTGGTTTGAAATATTCACTGGAATTCATCTTGCATCCCTTGTTTTTGCTAAATAGCAAAAACCACAACAAGATCTGAGAATAATTCCACACAAAAAAATTCTTTGATAACATTTTTTTTGCACTACAGGAGAAAGAAACAAGACTAAAATACCATGTTATCAACAAAAGGAAGGAGTTCAAGTGTTCAAATATTTAAAAATGGACATCTATTCATGTATAAAATATGCAAATTTCAGATTAGTATAAAATCCTACTACTCATTGATTATTTTAGTGTATGATAATCCATGAATGGATTATCACACACTCAAATAATTAAATCAACACTCAAGGGTTATTTTACAATAGCATACATGTTTCGTAATTATAAAAATTATTTCTTATAATTGTTTAGAAAATTCAATCTCACCATGGGTTTGTGTTTCAGGAATTGGTTGTTCTTCCTCCTTCTTTTGTGAGTCTCCATCTTCAGAGAAAATTGGAGGCACAACATCTCCATCTTCCAATGTAACAACTATTGGACTTGATTCAGCTTGGAATGACTTCTTCAAACTCATCTTGTATAATAAAAACATAAATAAACAATTAAGAAATTGGGTTTGTACAAAGGCCATAACTACTAAAGACCTGGCAACTATGCAGTTAGTCTTTGTCTGCAGGTTGGTATTTGGTGATCTAAATTATAACTAATCTACAAATAGTGAGAAAAATTTATGAAAAATTTATAAAAAAAGGACTAGTTACAAATACACAATAATTAGCTAGTGAGCAACTATAACAAGGATTCAAACTGAGATAAACAACTTGTATAAATCAATCAGAAAGTGATTATAACTTTCACAAAAATATTCAACAAAAAGCATAATACTTAAGAAAAAAAGAGAAGCAGCACAGAAAAACAATAATTCTCATGATATTTTGATGTTTTATTCCATTTTTTTATCATATTTACAGTCTTAACTTTCATGCACATCATTTGCCTTTAGTTCACTGAATTATCATTTCTTAAAATTCTTCAATTAAAAGTTGATGTTAAAGAATATAACTTTGATCTAAGATATAATCATTCAAAATGGAAATATTTGTTAGATAAAGTGCCAAATATTTGATCACTTACCAGACCTAGAAACTAGTATCTTTAAAGACACTGAAATGTCATATTTTCTAAACTATGCATGAAAATATTGCCCCAGAGAGGAGAAAATATTTACTAATAGAGCTTCTTAATTGTCAATATTAAAAAGATTTTTCTTTAGAAATACATAGTAGTTATTTAAAAATTTCATGGAATACCATAGTTCAGTGGGTGTTTTTCTGTTTTGTAATGTTTGATTTTATCAAATTAAAGGCTTGGAGAAATTATTTAACAAATATCTTTATGCTAGTTTCTAAAATGAATCATTTCAACATAAAAAGAAAGAATGAGACTATATTGTCAAATATATTTTTCAAAAATTTTCATTTACCTGAGTCTAGTTTAAGACAACTAAATATTCCAGCAGCATATCTGCTAGGCCTTTAACTGGCATGATGTTAGTTAGCCCTCTGTTATCTTCTTTGGATGTTGGTCATGATCATCTAGACCTTGACACTATGCTACTTATTTACGGAGACATTTCTGGCTAGGAGGAATAAACATTAAGCCAAAAAACTTTCATTTATACATCTTTCTTTATGTCTTCTATGTAGTCATTCTTACATATAACCCATGTACATTCAAAGAGTTAATTCTTTCAATCACAGATGGTAAAATATACACACCCTTTGTCACAAGTGTGCTTCTCAATACCAACAGATTAGATTTTAATCTATTTTCTCAAAGTCATCTGATTCTATGCTAGTTATCTAATCAGTCATGGATACAAATGATCCCTGGGGTCACTCACCATCACTCACAACATGGTATATTAAAACAGTAAGGACTTATTCAACAAACCAATGCTTCATGTCATTAATAAATTTTGCCAATCTATTACAGGGCAATCGCCCAGTCGGCTGGGGCTGTAGAATACACTGACTGCATCTCTTCAGAAGAGTAAGACCCCCCACAACGAGTGTCCAGGATATAACACTAAACAATCTAATGGTGAAGTTCCGGGAATGCGGAGTATCTCTTCATTGACATCACTCCCAGGTACATTCTAGCCCAGAGTGGTAGCACCTGATGGAGTCCTATCTAAAAGCCAAATAAAACTAAATTGTGTGTACTTATGCTAAACTGAATTGCTTAAAATAGAACTGTTTTGACATTTAACTGCATGTAAATAACTATACTTATACTAAACTGAATTGTTTGAATGAGAACTGTTTGACTAAACTGAATAGCTTGAAATAGAAATATTTTTGACAATTGAATTGTGTACTTATGCTAAACTGAATTGTTTGGAACAGAACTGTTTATTTGTATAAAAAAAGGATTTGACATTAAATAACCTACACAGGTTGATATGCCATAAAACCCAAACAAATAAACAAAAATATTACAGGGCAAATCCCAATGGTATAGTGGTTAATGTGTTGGACTGTGACATTGTAGTGGCACTATTATGTATCACTTTCAGACTAATACCTTTGGCAAAGGTATGAACTCCTTTATTCCCACTAGTTATAGGTTAAATAATACCACTACTGATCTTCTACAAGGATGACTTCAGCATTAAATAATCCATGAAGGTTGATATACCATCAAACAAACCAATCAATAATGTAACAATGGCTTTAATCAGTAGTCATTATGTCTTGAAGAGTAAAAAAATACATGACATTGAATTATATACTTACTTCATCCTTGTTAGAAGATGACCGCCGCATACTCAGCCTGCGTTCAAGTTGTTCTTCCTCCTTTGCTTTTTCAAGGGCAGTGTCAGTCCCTGAATCTATGGCTGTCGTCAACAGCTGCAATGAAATTGTATTTAGGTAACTAGAAAGACATTAAAAAATACAGACACAAAGAAAGAAAGGATATATAAATTAGATGGTATTTACAAATGATTGAAATGTAACAACTTTCCTCATTCACCAACCACTTGCTGGACAAAGGCTTTTTCTTCTATGATGACCTTCATTTCGTAAGAATCTGCCAGTCTTACCAACAAACCCAACTATTTCATCTCTCTATCTTCTATCAGATCTTTTCTAACTATGCTTATTATTTCTTGGGCACCAGTCTACTAACCTTTTGCATTGTCGTCCTTCCTTCTAGAAATGTATTTGGTCCATCTCTTTAATAACTCTTAACTTGATGTACTCTCTGATCCATGTTTTTTTCTTTTGTTTTTACAAGGTAGATAATATAACTAAATAGGCCTGAAGAGATTAATTAATGGACTTTCAGTTCACATGGTCATAATTCAGTTGATAGAACTTTTGAAATTTAAAATATTTCAAAAAGTTTAATCCCTAATAATACCTGATGAAAGAACAACACCATATTTAAATGGACCCTTAGGAAAGTATGATCGCTCCCTCTCCCCTTCCCCCCAAACTATTCTAGAGGCCTTGTGCCTCATAACAAAATGTTTTCCTTGTAAAATTTTTTGTTATAAATAAAATGGACCTAAATACCATTGATTAGCAAAAATCTCAATCTTAGATAATGTTAAATTCATCATAATACACAATGTAAGACATTAAAGAGATTTTCTTTCTGTAACCCATGAAAAATGTTTCTTAAACTTTTAAGTAATTTGTTAATCCTACATGAACCACCATAAATATTGGCTATAATTGATTAATGCGCCAAACTAGTTACTTTAAAAAATAAATAAATAAAAAATAAATGCATAAAAAGGGAAAAAAAGACAAACTAACCTGGAGAGGTCCCATTTTTCTCTCCTCACTGCTACGATCAGGTCTGCCAAGATTCAAAGAGGTGGCTGCCTGATCAGGACTGTCCGAGTCATCATCAGAATCATCCTCGAACAGGTAGTAGTCACCTGATCGAATGGCTAAAAGAGAGATGAAAAATTTAGCTGCCTATCATGGATAAATTTAAACAAAAAGCAAGTAAAACATTTTGCCTGATTAATTTCCATCAAAAAGAAGAAAAGGCTCAAAATTGGCAAGTAAAGATAAAACCTTTTCATTCAATATATAAATCAATAAAATTCTTATATTATATGTAAACATAACTTAGAAAAAGCAGCACATCAAGCAAGATTTTTATTAGGTCAATACACTTAAAATGATCTAACTTGGAGAATAAAGCAATTTCCAGTCAAATTTGTAACAATGAAAATTTAGTAGGATCTACATCTGCAATGAATGTCATTTTATAGTCATCCAATTTCTTGATATAAAAGAGATAACCATAAGACATTGAATAGAATCTTTCCTTCCTTTTAAATAGAAGCATCAATATAATCATGGACTGCTGTTACAGTAGGTTCATGGGTCATTGAAGTTTATTACTAAGAAGAGAATGCCAAAGAATAAATTGTACAAGTAGAGTCTGCTAGTTAAAAATAACATTTTTCTTTAAGTGTATATAAATTTTAATTCATAAATAGATAAACTAATATTTAAAACTTTAAAAGTGTAAGGATTAGATCCCTTGCCTTCCAAGTAGTACTAGTGGCTGCTAGGTGGCATGACCAAAAGTAGCATATAAAACAGTGAGGCAAAGTCAAAACTCTTCAATCCAGCCTCAACAACAAGAAGCATGTGCAAGTGTTTTTTTTTCCCCCAACAGGGAGTCATAAACCCTAATGTCATACCACACACAGTACTATGCTTCAACATGAATCTTCATGTAACAATTTCCATTCCTTTAAGGCTTTAACTCATACCAAAAGATTCAGCAACTGCGTGTTAGGACTTACTCTATAATGTGTTTTTTTGTTGTTTTTTTTTAATATTTCACGTCATTCCTGTATTCATTTGCAAATATGAAAAATTGGCACAGTGCTTTATTTACAGTTTTGGTTAAATGCATTGTTTACACCAGACATGTGCATCTTCAAAACTCCATGTTTCAGCTCTAAATAACTTTCTTTTTTTCTGTTTTCTATCCTGCATTCACTCAAACAGCTTTTCTGTTTTAGTTTCTTCCAGCCAATCAGAGACCATTGGCCAATTGTTTATGATACATTCCTATTTTTAACTTGGGCATCTGCTGCTATCATGGCCTGGATTTCAGGAAACTACCATTCACTTTCCTATTTGTTTTTCTTTTATTATGCTCTCTCTCTCTCTCTCTCTCACACAATGTTTCAAATCTCTTTTTCATATATGCCCCTCCTTTTCCACTGTCTTCTGGGTGACCTCTAGATCAAGCTAGGAAACAACTTGCTACTAAAACAATCACCCAGAGTCCCTAATCATATTAAATATATACAAGTATAAATTTACTTGTGTGTAAAATGTACCCAATATCTCATCATTGATTTCTTTTTATAATAAATACAGTTGAATATACACAGAATTTATGAATAAACAACTAATGAGATTGAAATTCGACACTAAGCCACATGAATTAAAGATCAATGTTCATATTTTTCAGTCTATTAGAAAAAGCATATTTACATACTCCAAGATAAAGAAAGTGTTAATGCTAGTATGCATCAGTGCATGTGTATGCATAGCTAAATGGTTTGTTAGTCTAAATTTTGAAAACCATCAACAAGAGTATGTACAATATTTTGGTACATGGTATTTTGCAGTACATATATCAAGTAACCAAAGCAATTCAAGTTGTGGTTGATAGTATCACAACAGTTGGTGCACTGACACACTGTGCACTGCTTCTCTTGGTGTGCGATTTGAAAGCTGCACAGATGAACATACAACATAGTCTAATCTAGGAATTTATGCATAATGAGTTCAAAGTGGTCCATAATGCCGTGGAAGCAACCAAAAACATTTGTTGAGTGAAAGTTGAAGGCACACCTGAGTTTGAGTTTTGTTTAATGGCATATCAACCCCTGTTGGTCATTTAATGCCAAAAAGGTTATTTTGAATTTCAGTCATTAAAGTAGCGGTTCTATAGAGATGTTTGGTTATATCTTGCTGAAAAAGTTGCTTTTTTTAAATTTTTTTTTAGAAAATTAAAAATGTTTTCAGGGTTTGTATTCTTAAGGATGTCTCTCTGGTTTCTTGCTTGATAGTACTTAGAGAAAATATGATTAAGGTTGTTGCAATTTAGAAGGATATGTTTGGTTGTGAGTTGTACTTTGCATGTTGGGCACACTGGGGCATCCTCCCCTTTTAACAGATGTGAATGAGTAATGTGAGGAAGGCACACTTTATTACAGTACACCAACTAGATGGTTAAAGAAATTTTGCTGGGATTGCATGAACCTTAACAATCAGACAAGGTCAAGCAGACCTAAATTCTGATGCCATGCTTCAAATCATTTAGGCAAATCAGGCAAGTAGCACTTGGAGAGTATGAAGCGAGCTTAGCATCCATTGTGGCTTGTCACTTTCACAACTTTGGCAAAAGCATACAGAACTTCTGAGTTGTGCCTCATGTTATCAAAATATAGCAAAACTTTTGATTCACCCAACTACTTTAATTAATTTTTGATTTACTGGAAATAGTTTCACATATATTAAATTTATTTTTTACTTGAAGATATGTTTACTTCCTCATCATTCATTGATGTACTTTAACTCATATTGCCTTGTTTTTTATTATAATCCCAATGTTTCAACAATTGTATCTACTGATGTCTATCATAGAAGAATGTGAGATTGTACAAGAACTAAAATGCGAATGTGATAATAACCAAGATGAAGATATTAGATGCTGAATTGTCTCACATCACCAAAATATGGCAAAAATTATCACTCATCCAAATAATTATCTTTAGATTCTTATAAAATTATCACCCAGGTACATTCAATCTCATCTGTTTTAAAGACTTATTTCTACTCACCTTGGTAGTGCTCTTCAGGTTCCTGGTAATTCTTTTTCAGTCGAGCCTGTTTTGCTTTCAATTCTTCCATCTTCTTTTTAATGGTGTTCAAAATTCCTGTTTCTTTTTCTTTCTGGAGCAATACTTCTCGAATAAGGATCCGGTTAATTAGCTCCGCCCCCCTTGAGAAAAAAAAGAAACAAAATTAGATAAAATTTCATACAAACTACCGTAATTATTCAAGTATAACATGCCCACCTAACTTCAGAAAAAAATTCTCATGTATAATACACACTTTTTAGAATTTAGCATTTGTTAAAATTTTTTATCTGTTCATACTGTCTAAAAATAAAAATTATATGATTTACATTAAGTCTTAAAATTAACACAGTATAAAAAAAACACAGACATGTTCACACAAAATGCAATATGTTTACAACAAAAATAAGCTGGCATTAGGAGAAACAAAATTAAAAACAAACATACATTTCAGTCTCTGTAATAGCATAAAACACATTAGTTTGGACTATAGATATAACTTACTTTTGGTCATCCCAGATAAATAAATGTTAGTGTCTATTTAAAAACAGTATAGACCAAAACTACCCACTAGAAACAGATTGTTTCAAAGATTTCTGTCTTGAATAGACCAGTTTATTAGTAGCAATGTACTCTTAATTATTTGCTTGGTGATCTGATGAATGAAGAGAGAAAAAAAAAAAGCCAACAGAGCAACACCAAAGAGGGGCAATCCATGACTGGAACTCAGTTATTCACTGAACCCTCCTCTGGGTGACACCGTATCCAATTGTCTTTCATGTTATTCACTAACAATACCATCTTTGATAGTATTCTCTTTACCTCGAGTGCAAAGAGTTTTCTGCCAACCCTCACTATGCCCTTCTTTTATAGTTGGCAAAGCATGCTGGTCACACATGGTCAATATGCATAAATATTGCGGTTCCAGTGCATACTTGTTTTCTTCTTACATTAAAGCTCCACACACCAAACAAAGACAAGCTCTTTTATGGCGACAATAAGGTAAGTCATTACTGTCGTCATCATCGGATTCAAATTCCTGACCGTCACGTCTGCAACATAATCTCTACAACTTTTCACTCTTAGTATCTTATGGGAAGTGAAATATTCATAACTAGTAGCAGAAATAATTTCCAAAATGACTACAAGCAACATTTTAGCTTAAGCCAAACAAATGTAAGACCTGGCAAAAAGAGATGAAAATTTTCTTATCAAATATAGAACTTTCAATTTTTAATGTGAATGAAAGCATTCTTATGGCCTCTCTTTGCCAGATCTCTGAATTATGTTTTTAAGCTGAGCCCAAATCATTATTTAAATTTTAAAACTTAGTTTCAATACTTTTTAATCATGGCTCATATACACCTTGATAATTGTTTGTCCCTTCTATGATTACTGATATAATCTTTACCCTTTGAGCCACAAGCTCCTTAGCTTAAATTTATCCTTTACAGTTTGATTGTGATCTCTTCACCAGTAAACTAGTGCTATGGTGTGGGGGAAAATAAAAGTACCACAGGTATACCAGTGTAACAGGCTCAAGGGGTTATGGTTAAATTTATCCTTAAGTATCAAAGGAGTCCATATTAAGTTCACAAATAAAACAAAAAATAGAACTTCCATCTCATAATACTCAATACATTTGTATATACATACCATAAATGTAACATTTATTATAGGACAAAGATAGTAATCTTTAAATCCTCTGTAAGTGTGATCCAATAATGATTTCTAAGGAAAAAAGTAAAAAATGAAAATATTTACTCACCGCGAAGCTAATCGTCTCTGAGCTTCTAACTCAGCAACAATATGCCGGAAGTAATGTGAACTGTAAACTCTACGTTGTAGTAAAAGAAAGGCAAAACAAATGACATCCCAAAGAAGTCCATTTTTATCTACAGAGCAGGTATTGTTGGAATCTGAAAAGAAATACATGAAAAACAGAAATTATTTGCATTAGAAAAACAAGCAACAATTCACTGATCAAAATTTATTAGAGTAAAAATAGCTGATAAACGCAAATTTTATATTTACTCACTCCAGTCACAACCAAATTATATATATTTTTAAATCATCAGGCCATCCAAATACTAGGATGTGTCATCTAATCTGGAAACTTATGCAGTATAGACTTCAAGGCTGTATTCCAATTGCTTGCTGTTTTTATTTCCTGGCATCTGAGGGTATTTTTAGATTTTGCCGGATGCATGTGGGTGGCGGCCATGCGTCCGGACCCACTTTAAAAAAGGCCTTGTGCCATACTTATCTGGTGGCAGGACAGAGAACAAATAAAGTTCCAAGCCATTGAGACAAATCTGGCTGGTAGTACTTAAGAGTGGAAGGCAAACATGGCATCACAAGGTCCAGTGTGGTTGATCACCTTCACAACCTCGGCAAAAGCATCTGCAGGAGGTGTTAAATTGCACCTCATACTACCAAAATATTGCAAAACTTTTAACTCATCCTAGTAAGATACATTGTAATTAATGTGATAAGATATTGCTGGCTGAAAATAGGTTGATGTAAAAGTTCCCAGCAGTACCTTTTACAATGTTAAAGTCTGATAGTATAATATGATACTGCTGGCATACCGATCGATTTTAACATTATGTCAACCCATCAAGAGTTATTTTATGCCTAAAGATTTGGTAATCATATTCATTGTACATTCATATTTTGTATGTAATTGTTTAAGATTTTTTTTTTGTATACATCGATATAATATCAAGTATTCCTATTTAATACAAATAATTTTCACACAGTTGTATAATTTCAAGTATTCCGATCTAATGCTAAAAATCATATGATTTCAAGTAATTATTTCTATTTAATAATAGTCATTGGTTTGCACACAAATTTATGGTTTCAAGTAACTAATAATAATCTTTACTGAACAATTATAGCTGCATGTACAGTTATATGGCATCAAGTATTCCTATCAAATACAAATAATTTTTAAACAGATCTAATTGACCCATAGATGGGATCCTAACTGTAGCAAGAGAAATGATCTACCTCAGAGCTAAAAGCAAGCGTGAACATGTCTTGCATGCAAGGTGTCAACAGTAAGAAACATGGCCATTCTTAGAGGTGCGATTTATAAGTACACTGTCTCATCTCCAATTTGTAACATATGCAAATTTCAGCCCACCAGAACTGGCATAAAAAAAGGAATGTCAGTAGCAGGGTTTTGTCGCAGTTTTGCAGACTGCTAGTTTGACTGTCAGACAGAGCGGACGAGTAAATAGACACAGTGTGTGAAGAGGATAAACCCAGTTGACTGCTGTGACAATTGGGAAAGTGAATACCGGAATCCATTTCCTTCAATCCTACACTAATAGGTACAACAACTCTGAGTGGATCTGGGAGTAATAGCAATGAATGACTATTCTACACCTCCAAGATTTCCAGATGTGGACCCTTACCAGATACAGTTTGGTGTCATACCAAGGACACAGGGGGGGTACCCCCTCCGCAGGAAATATAGTCAGCATATTTAAAGCCCTGCCGACAAGTCACCTATATTCTTGTTAATTATGAGAATACATATACTTGTTAGGTTACTTAATTCTTACCTTCAATTTTAGGACTCAAGCAGGTGATACCAAATAACTTTATCACTAAACAGGAATCATTTTTCAACTTGTACACACAACCAACCAGCTGAAAATTAAAAACAAATCAGAAATAGAATAATTACATAATTTCAAACTGAATACACATTTATTAATATATTCATATTTTTATAAAAGGTGTAAGTTTTCTCAAAGTTCTCCCCCTACCAATAATTTTTATAAATTATTTCAACATTTTGTGACCACATTTTCAAAACAAAGCTTGTATTTTAGCAGTTCTTCAATTTTATCAAACTTAAAAATATTTTTTGTTGTTTTTACTACATGGCTTTACTTTATGAAGATTTTATTCCAACTATGTGGTTTTAGTTTAAAACAAAAGTACATGAATTTAATGTTGACTTATTGTTTAATAGCATATCAACTCTGGTGGGTTATTAAATACCAAACGTTTTTTGAATATGTGATTTGTAAGCAAATAGTCTCAAACAATTTGAAATATTAACAAAGATACAAATTTATGAATATACAGAATTTTGATAAAACAAACTTTTTTTTTAAATTAACTGTTCTTTCTATACAAGTCAGTGTGAATTGGTTGATAACATAAGTTTTTGACAGGTTAGTTTTTTTTTATGCCAACCTTTGTTGGATTATTCAATGCCAAAGTCAAGCAACTACATAGTTTCAAATACCTAATAATAATAATCAGTAAAAAAAAATATAGCTTCAAGCAATACAAATAATTTGAATATACATGGTTTCAGTATGTATTTACCCAACCTCTCCACTACAAGCAGGATGTGACACAAAGTCAATTTCAAACCAGAATATGTATTTACCCAACCCCTTCACTATAGGCGGGATAGAACATAAGCCCTTTTTTTAAGTGGAGTGACAGATAGTTTAAATTCATAGTTTTTCTTTTCTAAACCTGTTACCATGCAAAGGCTAAAGAACTAAGTCTTCCCTACTATTTACCAAGAGTTAGGGGGAAAAGATTTATGCCTTTTCCAAGAGCATTAGCACAAAGAGAAATGCAAGCAGCCTCATCCAGAATTTGGTTATCACATCCCTTTCTTATGATGATAAATACTATGCCATAAGCAGTTACAAGTATTCTGATCTAATACTAACAATTTGAAAGCAATTATATGGCTTCACGTAGATATTATACCTACTTAATAATAATAATAATACTTTGTTTGCATACAGTATCAGATATTCCTGTCTAATACTAATAATTTTTAAACATTTATTTGACTTATAGATGGGACCCTAACAGGTACAACCACTCTGGGTCAGAGTGGACCTGGGAGTAATGACAATGAAAGGGTAGTCTATACTCCCCAGATCTCCAGAAATGGAGTCTAACTATCAGATGCAGTTTAGTGTCATACTCCAGATACCCCTTTTGATGCGTTGTTACCCCTCTGCAGGAGGTACAGTCAGCATATTTTAAGCCCCACTAACAGGATGGACCAAATTATAGACTTACATTACCTATAACTGTGTCAATGGCTAAAACTCTAAAAAATTATCATTTTTCAATAGAACAAAGATTTGATCTCATAATGCTTAGATCATTGGTTCTTCAACTGCAGCACAATAATGTGCTGTAAACATCTTCCAAATTTTTCCAGTATACAAAAATATTTCTAATATTGAACATAGACATCATGTCTATCCTATCCTTTTTTTTATTTTAAGGGAGTAAAAGGTTAGTTTGCCAACAAAGTTAAACATATTTCTAAGCATGCTATCATTCAACTAAGTTCCCTGCCTTAGATTATGGGACTATGAATTTCTGAACTATAAAAGCCAACAAATTAAATAGTAATATATGAATTACAAATTGAAAAATTCTTTTTCTAAATTTTTGTATAAATAAAATAATTCACCTGAAGACTGGCTTTTGTGAACAGTACAAGGAATGTATATCCTACCAGGAAGTTCCACCTGAAATACAAAAATGTATAGAAAAATGTTGAAGTTCATTTAAAGACAAAAAGTAAAAGAATGAGAATAGAAGGAAAAACCAGGTTCAACATATTGGCAATACATCATCAAGACATGATAATAGCATAAATTCCCTTCACTCTCTTGCCATTTGTTCCAATTGGCCACCACACCTGATAAGTCCACTTGTTATATAGTTATTTACACGTTCATTCAGCGACACAACATCAAAGACAGACACATGAATAAACGACGCAGGAAGGAAGACACAAGAAGACTTCTTTAGAAAAATATTCACCTCTCACTTTATTGCAAGGGTTCAAAAGGTTAGCATGTGAGAGGATGCTGGAGACCGAACATAAACTTCATATTTTGACCCCACTGTTATGACCGTCACGTTGTGTCTTTATTGTTCTCCTGATGTTGGGGTCTACTCCATCGGGGCTTTCCGAGGGCCCCCTCGGTCTGGTGTGGCCTTCCCTACCACATCTCGTCTCTAACCCTCTGGGAGTCTGCTGGCAACTGCTCTGGGACCCAAACTCAACTGAGTTAAATAATAACTCAACACCCACACAATCGCCTACTGTATCTTTGAATCGGATGTTTAATCGTCATCAAGCGGAAATAACTGTCATGCAGTTCAGAGGTTACTCTCTTCCGGTGCATGACTGTAATGGCACAATGAGACCTTCACCTTGACCCATATCATAAGCCTTAATCCGCCGACGCGATCTCTTTCGATTACTGGCCGTTGGAATGTGTCACTTCCTTCCGGTGTATTACCTTGGAATAGTATTTTTGGGCCGGGTCGAAGGTCAAAATATAACACACTAGGTGGCACCCACTATCCACAAAGAGCAGATGAATGTAAGTATCTACTGGTTGGCCAACACTAGTATGCCAGTGTGTAGGATTCCTTACTTCTACAGCAGTGCCAAGCAGGTCTTGCTCATTTTTTTTGGATGCTTTGTGAGACAGGAGGTAAATGACAATATAACTATTGCTTCCAAGATTTGTTCATAACAATATATAGCATCCTTATGTAGTTCCCATCTAGCTTCTCTCTAAGTGCTTCATAAAAGTCTAAGCAGTACTGAGACAGTTACAGCTTGAAAGAATTCTCATTTTATCAAAGAGATCAGATTTCTATATGGTCAATAACATTTCAATTGCAGTCCATGCTTTATCTATGTGTATATTGACATCACTTTCAGTAGATAAGATATTGCTACTGAGTTATATGAACTGGTATACTAATTTCAGAGGCTTGTCATTTAATGAAGAGATGGCACTATCTTAATTAAAACACACAAACTATTTGGCAATACATAAAGGGGTGTTTAATAATCAAAGTTAATGCACAAATAGAAAAAAAAGACTTACCACCAAAGCAGTTTCCTGAGCGGTTTTAGGAGGAATTCTCGGCCAAACCACATGAAGCAGAAAACTATGATTACATATCCAAGTCCAAATAGATTAATTCTGTTTGTGCCAGCAAAGAATACAATTGCCATGGTTACCCAGAAAAGGTAGTAGAAGATGGTATATTTGGCGACATCCAGGTAAGAACTAAAGACAGAAAAAGATTGGTTAGAAGAATGTAACAATGGGATTGGGTGGGGGGATAGTTTATGAATTGGGAATCAAAAACAAAATTATTTAATGCTGATTACAATATATAAACAATAAAAGACAGACACAAAAGAAGTTATTCTCTTTTAATAGATTATTTAGATATGCTTTTCTATGATAATAATAATCCTTTTCAGAGATTAAAAGAATTATTACTAATGTAACAAATTAAACAAATAAAATTTGCCTATAAAATTTTTAATATAGCAAATTTAAAAATCCATCTTTTCTTTTAATCTTATTTTAAAACTAAAACCTGATAAAAGATACCGTAATTATTTGTGTATTTTTTTTCACATTCTTAAGCCTAAAAGGTAGGGATGTATATTATACACAAGAACTAAGTATTAACTTTTTATCCAGCTACATGCAACACCATATTTACAATAGTATGACTAAATGTAAGTAATATCTATGATCCAAACAAACTAATATGCAACAAACCCTTCTGTTTTATGCCACTAAATAAAAATAGCCACTAGAATGTGCGTTTGTTTATAATTTTGTTTCTTCTGGTGTAGACTTTTTTTTGCCACAAGCTTGTTACATTTTTTGTGTAAACATATCTATGTGTTTGCTCTGAATACAACATAAATTTTGTTTGAAAACATAAGTAGACTGTATTAATTTCTATTTTTAGTCTATACAAATCAGATAAAAAAAATTGAACAAATTTAAATTAAGCTGCCTTAAATTCTAAGTCAGTGCATATTATATACAAGATGCTTTCCCTTCCCTCCAGAATTTGGGGGTACATGTTATACACAAATAATTACAGCACTTTTTGATATCTAAAAATAATGCTTCTTGTCCAATAATAGTTGTTACATTTAATGTATGAATTATGACTGCATTTGAAACCCTTTCACAATAATTAATCTGATTTGTACACCCTGAGAAAGTATACACAAAACCAATATCACAAAAAGAAAAAGATTTTTTTTTTTTTTTATCTAAATGTAACAACTATAATGAAACAGTAATAGTATTATGCTTTTAAAAACATTTTATTTAACAAAATCAAGATCGGTAGTTATTTCCATATGGTTCTAATTTAGCCAATGGTGGGAGAAAATATTTATTTTTTTCCTATCTTAAACCATTTTCCTAAAGGATTTACATTTTTCTTTATGAATATTTGAGATTTGATTACATATGAAGTATTTTATATGACTGAAGAAAAGGTCAACAACATATTTTATTAAAATGGTTAAATCAAAAGTTCAAAATACTAAAATCTACTTGTAATTAAAAGTGCAAATTAGTTTAATTTCTTACTTTTAATATACATTTTTTAATAGATTCAAATGTACTAAATTTACTAAAACAAGTAATCTATCAAATATCTTTTCTTACTTTCTAAAATCACATGAGAGAGAAGTTTTGTTTTTTTTAATGAAAGTTTATAATAAATAATCATATATCACTAAGTCACAAAATATTATTTTATATAAAAGTTTGAAATAAATAATTTGTTGACTAAAATAGAGAAATAAATTAAACAATAAAAACAAAAGAAAAATATTGCAAAATACAAATCAGATTAAAAGAAACAAGAAACAAAAAAAATGAAAATGTGAATATTCTGATTGGCCAAACCTGCAATCATCCTGTTGGCTGTAGAGTAAATCTAAGTTAATATGACAAAAGCAAACAAGAAAAAAAACATTTTAAATAAGATTGGAAGGCAAATGACCAAGCAAAGTTTGAGATCTGAAACATAATATAACAAATATACAAATTAAAAAGATTAAGATTATGAGAGGAAAAAAATCAAGACAAAAACTTGATTATAACTTAAATCATTCCAAAATATATAAAATAGAATATACATAACTGATGAATTATATATATATATATATATATATATATATATATATATATATATATATATATATATATATATGTAAATAAGTCATACTAGCTAAGCAAGCAGGTGACGATGTCAAATAGGCACCCAAATATATCATGGCGAGATGAGGCATGTCAGAATAACTAGTAATATCATTAACAGTCAT
This sequence comes from Sepioteuthis lessoniana, assembly GCA_963585895.1. Lineage (NCBI taxonomy): Eukaryota > Metazoa > Mollusca > Cephalopoda > Myopsida > Loliginidae > Sepioteuthis > Sepioteuthis lessoniana. Next base: position 66,028,729 of record OY757915.1, read on the forward strand.
GAGTTTGCCAAGATTATCATCTTCATCACATGAAATAAATATATTTTTGATAAAAATTTATAATACATATTTCTATTTTTAAAATACAAAAAAACAATATTAGTATTACTCTTTGAAAAAAAAATTGTTTTTAAGAGAACCATGGTAAGTAATTATTTCCATATCTATTGTTTCAATTTAGCCAATGGAGTGAGATAATAGTGTACAATCATGCTTTTCTAGATCAATCCCAATATGTCCCTTAAATTATTTTACATAGTATTACCAAAATATTTTGATCACTATATCTCTAACCAACATTTATGAATATTTTGTTTATCTTAATAAACCAAATATTTATAAATGTTTAGTCAGAAATGAAAATCTATTCCTAAAAGATTCATGGTACAAAAATTTTACCTTCTCTGTCTCTGGACACTTCAAGTAATATAGTTAGCAAGCTAGATTAGTAGACCATTGTAAGCAAGTGTGATTCTCACTGGGTGGCCCAAACTTTTGGCATTGTGCCACATCTAAGCTAAGCTTAGTAAATAACTACCTCTGTCCCATAACTGTTGTTGCATTTGCATATGAATTTCCTACAATAAATGTAACACCTATTATGCTACAGGGATAATATTAGAATCTGGAACTCAATACAACTGGCAACTTAGGCTTTATTAAACAATTTACTAAATTAGAATTTTTTAAAACTTAAACTAAATGGGATTTTTATTTTTAAGTGCATATGAACTAATTACATGGTGCATTCAATACGTTTCCAGACTTTTTTGGTTCAGGCATTTAAAACTGTCGTAGACTCTTGAAAATTCACTAAGTTATTGCTATACATCTTATGAGATGACTGACCTTTTTTACGATTTCAGGTTTAAATGAACAGCTACAGTAGCAATTGGAATACACCCTACTAAAACCTGATTGTCACAGTTGGTGAATTTCAAAAATGCGATCTGAACGTGAGGACACTTTAGAAGAACGATAGGCAATAAAATTCTGTTTTAAACTTGGAAAAAATGCCACAGAAATGTATGGAATGCTTCAGGCTGCTTTTGGAGCATCTTGCATGAATTGAGCATCAGTTTTTGAGTGGCATAAGAGATTCAGGGAAGGCAGGGAGTCTGTGAGGGATGATGAGAGGTATGGGAGGAGTAAGGAAGTCAATACACCACAGTTAATTGGCCAAACGGTTAGGGTTAGGGTTACTATGTTGAGGTTTTAAGGGAGTTCAGGAAGAGATTCCATCAGAAGAGGCCAGCACTCTTCAAATCGGGTCAGTGGCATTTCCACCAGGATAATGCACCAGTCCACAACTCATCCTTGTCACAGACTATTTGACCAAGATGGGCATCAAGACAGTTCCTCACCCTCCCTATAGTCCAGACCTTGCTCCCTGTGACTTTTTCTTATTCTCTAAGCTCAGAGACTGTTGTTATGAGACAATTGAGATGAAAGAGGCTGTGACAAAGGTTATTGACACACTCACACAAGAGGACTTCCATGGGGCCTTCCAGAAGTTGTTGGAACAGTACAACAAGTAGAGTTTCATGTGTGTACTATCAATAAAAGTGCACATACAAAAAAAGTCTGGAAACTTATTTAATGATCCTCATATTTATCAGGAGTAAAATCAATAACCAAGATGCCATGAAATTATACACAATGCTATGTATTATCCAAATAGATGATTATCTTATTTAAAAAGAATTCAAAGAAACTTGAAATTCACACAACTACTTCTAAAATAGAAGTTACTTGATATGAATTTTTTTTATTAGTATTTATCATAGTCTGAATTTCAGAGATCAGATTTGGTTTATTTATTTAACAGCATATTTAACAACTCTTTATGGATTATTTAATGCCAAAATTTGATTCATTTAATAGCAATCATAACTAATAGTTCAAACCTATGTAAATTACATAGATTTTGCAAAATGTATTGTACACAATTAATTTATTTTAAACAACCACCATCTATCCATTGAGGCTCAATACTTCTCTGCAAACTTCATTCGATTAGGAAAAAACTTTGTAATTACAATAAATTAACATTTTCCATTATTCTCTTCAAATATTTCTAACCAAAATAAATAAAATAAGATACTTTTTTTTAAAATTATCTTTTTGGCTGTAATGTTTCAGACTTAACAGATTAAACTGACACAAATCTCAACATGCTTACTTCCAGGTCATTATTGTAGTGATTAGAAAAATAAAAATCAAATAGATAAGATAAAATAAATTCAAAAAGTGCAGAAATTCCCAGAAGCCCTAGACAGGAAGTGTGATTTTATTGAGAATTCCTACTGTTGATTAAAAAATAACAAAAATATGATATTTTTTTTTTTTTTTTTTTAATTTTTTATTTAAAGGGAAAAAAATCCTTATAATTTTAAAATTTTGCATCATATTGCAAAATTGTTTGATCATAAACTTTGATCAATAGATGCCTCCAATTTGAAGTGTAAAATTACCCCCACACACACACTCATCTTCAATACAATGATACTTGAATAAAGGATGACATAATCGTCTAAGATTTTGGACCACTTAAAAGAAGAAACATTTTAAAAAATTCTTGATTTTTATAAAAAATTTTTCAACCTACAGAAATAATGAAATTAGGAACAAAGACAGGGTTTATACTTCTTTCACACCATTAAATCAATTGAAATTTAACATTACCACATAAAAGTTATGCATACAGTCTTTTTTTTAAATTCCATGAAAAATGAAATAAGAGTCAAATTTTCATGAAAATTTCAATATTATTCACCTTTAGATCAATTTATGTTTAAAATAGGTTTTTCCTAAAATATATTTGGGGAAATACCTATTTTTTTTTTCACTTGGTAGACCCCACCACATTTCATTTTATGAAATCTGAACAAAATATATTGTAGACATACTATTTTTAAATTTTTCCATAAAGAGTGAAATTTTTAGAAATTCTTACATTTCCAATTTTTTTTAAAGGTCCATGAATTCTGAAATAAAAGTGCTAAAACTGCCATAATATTATGCTCGGGAAAATTTTACTTGCTTTTTAATTAATATATATATATATATATATATATATATATATATGTTTTGTTGACTTGCAAAGAAAAAAATCTTTACAATGAAATTAATTTTTAAGAGATTTTAATTCCTTTATGTGATTAAATAATTTTGATTTTTTAAGGTTTAAAAATATATATATATATATATATATATATATATATTTTAGTATGTAAATCTATTCTCTTTTAATATAACACAATACTGAATTTTAGAAATCAGAAGGCAACATCAATGCTGATCAACACATTCTAGTATTTTTAAGAGAATTTTGAATTGTTATTGTTGAATAACAATGTTTGCTTCCTAGAATGTATGGAAGGCACTTTTATTTCCATCAACATTTGTGAAAAAATTCAAGAAAGATAATCAAATAATAACTGGTTATTGCATAATGCACAAGAAAACAATTGTTTTTTCCCTTCTCGCCACCAGACATTCAAAAGTATAATCTTCAAAGGGAACTAATATCTAAATTATGGCCACTTTTTCAGTTATCTTAAACAACTCCTGCTGCTAAAGAAACAAATTTTTTTACTTATTTTTCATAACAGATTAATTTTTTCCTTATCAAATATAGTTTGCAGAAAATCATTGAGCTTCAATGGATAGATGGTGTTTGTTTTAGATGCATGTTAAAATAAACTAATGGTGTAAAAAACATTTTGCAAAATCCATGTACAGGTTTGCATTTAAAGTTACTTTAGGAAAACATACTTACATTGGCCATCATGGCTTAATAAAGCTTGGCATAAGATGCCAAATTTGATTGGTTCTTGCTAACCTAGTTTCAACCAATAGGATTATTCTCCAAACATAACGGTTGTGAACTAACAAGAACTTATTCTATTAATATATAGGATATTTTCAATGTTCTATTGCACTTATTTGTCAATAATCATTACTTTGTACACAGTTATATGATATCAAATATTCCTATTCAATACAAATAATGTGCACACTGATTTCAAATGTTCCAATCTAACACTAATAATTTAATCTATTATATGGTTACAAGTAACAATTTATATTTGATAATAATCATGTTTGCATAGTTATATAATTTCAAGTAACTAAAGATCTTCTTTCTCAAATAATTGTAGCTTCCAGTGACTATTCTGCATACAAATAATTTGCACCCAGTTATATGATATCAAGAATTCCTACCTAATACAAATAATTTTCAAACAGATCTGACTCATAGATAAGACCCTAACAAGAATTACCACTCCAGGTCAGAGTGGACCCAGGATTAATAGCAATACACTCTCTAGAGCTCCAGAACTGGAGCCTCACTGCCAGATGGTTTAGTGTCAAACAACCAACTCACCCAGTCAGCTGGGGCTATAGAATAAACCAACTGTATCTTTGCAAACAGGTAAGACTCTCCCAACAAGTGTCCTTGATATGACACTAAACCATCTGATGGTGAGACTAGTTTTGGAGCTTCGGGGAATGTGGAATATGCCTTCATTGCTATTACTCCCAGGTTCACTTTGACCCAAAGTGGTATTACTTGTTAGGATCACATTCATGAGTCAAATAGAACAGTTCAATCAATTACAATACTTGAAACCATTTAAATGTGTGCAAATAAATGATTAATATTAGATTGAATTATTAGTATTAGATAGCAATGCTAGAAACCATTTAACTGTCAAATAGAACTATTCATGTTAGATAAAAATGATCAAGGGAGCAAGCAAAGTAACCTGGAATAGAGAGCACTAGACTCTTGTAAGAATATTAACCTGAAATGACACTACTGATAAACAAAATTTTGAATAATTTTTTTTTTTTCTTTTAAATTTTTCAATTATAATTGATGGTCTCTTTTTGAGTATTTTCTTGTTGATATCATTAAATTTATGCTTTAAAATCAGCTTGGCGAATTCACAAAATTTAATGATATTCCATCAAACATACAGAACCAAATATACAGAACATCAAGTGTATGTGTGACAAAGCTATTAACATTGACAGACAGGCAGTAAGAGAGCTTAAAATGAGCCAGTATAGCAAAAGTAGCTAATAATAAATAAAAGTTATTAGAAAAAAAAAAGAAAAAAAGAAACAAGTATATCAAATTCAGAAGTTTTGAGGGGGAAATTAATTGAAATATATATATATATATATATATATATATTGATACATAAAAAAAGAGTGAATGGTTTCACTTTGAAAACTAGGAATAATCCTTTTTTTTTTCTAATTCATTCAATAAGTTTCCAAAGATTCTTTCTTTTTTTTTTCAAATTCCAACCCTGTATAAATATATAATTATTCTTTAACAAAGTTTTGTTTTTCATCATGCAAATGTATATAAACTGTCTCATCAAAACTCTTTCATATTTCTATGACATATTTCCGTAGCAGTGAGGAGGCTCCAGTATCAAGGATGCACCCTAATTTTGACATTCAAAAATTAAGGAAAAAAAAAAAAAAAGAATGGTGTGGAAGTGAGCAAACAAAACTTAGTAAAAAAGAAAAAATCTAAAAGAAAAAAAACATCTTGCAGAGGAAATTTTCAAGACTTATTTTTAGGAAAAAATAGCCTCTTCAATGCCAAGAAAAATAATTCATTTTCTGTTTCTGTAAACTTTCTTTAAAAAGAAAACTAGTGGCATTTTTCTTAAGGTAATGTTTAAAAACCTACTCTAACATGTTACTAAGAGTGTGTTCAAACCTGACCGTAGTGTCCCCTTATTCAGTTGTGGGCTAGACTAAAATCTCATAAAATATCAGAGTTAAATTAGTTAATTTTGAAACTATGAAAAAGCCTTACTTTCTAAATCTCATAATCAACAAAAGCTAACTAAAAAATTCAGTGACAAAGATATGTCATTTTGTAAACAAAAATGCAAATCTTTTAAAAAAGCTGCTTTAAGAGATAATAGCTATCAACTATACATTAATGAACTACTATATAATAATGTTTTAAATAAATGAACAGTACATGTAGTCTTTTTTCTATACCAAGTTTGTGATATATAAGGAAACAAGGGTAGACAGAAAAAAAAAAAGCACTAAACTTTATATATAAATAATCAGCAAAAATGAAAATAGAAACATATATATCTATATTCCAACTTGATCATATAAACATTCTACTCTACTGTTTCTTTCAATAGTGTTTATCAAAAAAAAAATTTTAAAAAAAAAGAAACCCTCATCTATTTAATGGAAGTAGTAATCTTAGTTTCCATACATATATATTTTTTAAAGTACAATTTCAAAGACAAATTTGGTCAGGACCAAATGAAAGACATTTCAAATGCAAAAGGATAGAAACAAATTCAACACATATTCAAATTTGCATTTGTAACCAATTATAGGTGATAAAAACAATTATTAAATCATTATTTCAAACAAAATTGTAATACAAAATCATTTAGGTCATAAGCTAAATACAGAAATTCACAAAATGGGGGATGAACATGGATATTTATAATTATTCACAATTATTTATAGATACTTTGATTATGCATATTTTGTCGGCATCAGAAATCTTAAGTTAAAATAAATACATGAGTAAACTCTATGAGCTACCCAGAAGAATCAAAATCATTAATACAAGAATAAATAATCATTTCAAAATAATACAACTGTAATAGAATTGTCATAAACAGTTTCTTAGAACTCAAAGCTAAGTATAGATAATAGAGTCCCATATATATATATGTGTGTGTGTGTGTGTGTGCATGTATGCACACAGGTGGTGTGATGGATAAATTGATGCCATTTTAAATTAATTTTATTTATGCACGTTTTTGTTTCAAATTTTATCTCCTGAGAAGCAAACTAGAGTCAGCAGGATACTGTCTGCAAGGAAAGCAGCACCATGACAGTTCACACTGGCAGAAATTTGGAAATGGCAAGCTGTACTTCTCAGGATTCATCCTGTAAATGCCAATACAAAAACTTCAAAGTGTTTGGGTGCCAATCTGAGGACGAATTTATATTCATTTGATAAAAAAAAAAAAAAAAAAAAAAAAAAAAAATCAAACCCCCAGACCACACCAATGGTGATGTTTTGCCTCCACATTCATCTTCCCAGACTCACCACAGAAGCTTACATTTCTGCAGACAAACAGACAAAAAGTTATAAAAATTTGTGAGGAGAAATATCTTCACTATGCTACACAAACTATTCTCTAAATATAAATAACTGTGATCCAGAGATAAACACGAGCAAAATAACAAAAAAGGTGGCAACTCTTAATGGAAGTTTTCTTTTTGCCACAAAACAGACCTGGACCAGCAACCATAATGTACCTAACATGTTTTCTTGATAACCATTGATCCAACAAGACTTATTTTTCATCCTATTGAGTGTTTAGCTACTGTCTTTTTCAGGTCAACTTACTGAAGGAGCTAGTTTGATCACCAACCAGTCAATCACAGTGCAGATCATACTAGGTAACATTGTACATGTAGCACACATACATATTAAATCCACATCCACACAAATTATATATATCATTCATTCATTCGTGCCTGTAAGCCGTTAATAGTATGCTCCTCATTAAGATCTTTTTTCTTTTTTTTTTTTTTTTTTTTAGTAATCTTTTAAATACAAGTTTTACATAATTATTTCATACAAAACATTAGAGATTTATAAATATAGGCTTGTGCTAAAGTTTTAATTTACTATATAAAGTAACAGATCAAAATTTCCAATTAATATAATATAAAAAATATGCACAACTATATATTAAATATTCCTGTTAGTTTTCATTACTAACTATTTCAATACAAAAATGTTAAAGAAAAATTAGGACCAAGAAACAAAAAATAATCCATAGATTCCATCCAAGTCAAACATGTTACACTATTTGATCATGACTTAACCACAAAAAACATCCCCTATATTAATGTTTGTTGTGGCTGTGTCAATACTACTGTATGAATGCACCACTCAATGCTAACGAAACATATGGAAAAAAGCTAGATGGGAACTACACAAGAATGCTACCTGCTGTTTTGAAAAAATTCTGGAAGCAATAATCCACAAAACTGCTGCTGTACGACCATTTACCTCCCATCTCATAAACCACCTAAGTAAGACGAACAAGACATGTGGGACACGGCTAGAGAAGAAAGGATTAACTCATAAGCAACATTATCTTATAGACCCCTACACATGAATGCACCAGAGTTGGCCGACCAGCTAAGACTTGCATACATCAGCTCTGTGCAGATACTGGATGCAGTGTAGAAGACCTGCCAAGAGTAATAGATGATAGAGTCAAATGGCAAGAGAGAGAGAGAGAGAGAAAACTGTGCAGTTAGCATGACTTGATCATATATATTAAGATTATTTGGGGTAGTTTGACAATAATTAACATTAGTTTTAGTTGTAGGGGGGGTAAGGAAAAAAATAGAATATATTAAATTTAGATTGTCAGAATAATTTTGTTATGTTTGAATTTTTGACATGTGTTACTGTAACTGTTATTGTTGTCTCTGATTTCAAGTAGGAAGTCACTGGATGTAGTTTTACATGCCATAATTCTTGCTACCTATTGTTACTTGAAGGTTTAGGCTAGCTTTAATACATAGGAGAAATAGGTTTTGTTTTTGTTTTGTATGGTTGTAAATGTGTAAAATTTATTTTATTTCCATTTCGTATTTGATCTGATGACATCCTGTAGATTTTTTTTAGAGCATTGATTGAGATCAATGCTTTTAAAAGGATGGAAATAAATTTATTATCCTAATGTGACCGATTGTTGTTTTGGGGGGGAAAATAAATAAATAAAAATAATAATAAATTATATATATATATATATATATATATATATATATATATATATATATATATATATATAAAAACCATATTAGGCACAAATCTGGATGATTGTTATTGATTATGTATACACAGACACAGGGATAATCTAATTAATAAAATTGTGTCTTGTTAAATGTTTATTTTCACTATAGATTGTCATAGAAGAAATTCTTTTTCTTAATCATCAAAAAAAGTTAAATTCACTATAACTGCCATCAAAGTCCCATAAAATTAGATTTCAGTTTCTTTGTTTAATGACATGTCAACATTTTTGGGTTATTTAATACCAATGCAATCCTTGAAGAACAGCTATGCTACTATTCAACACATAGCTAGGGGTATCATACCTTTCCCAAACCTATAAGTCCAAAAGTAAACTTAATATTGTGACTAGAGTTTGAACTCACACACTACAATGTCACAGTCCAGCATGTTAGCCGCTATACCAAAGGACTCCCTCACATAAAATTAAAAAAGTAATTTACAAGTGAAAAATAAATTTGAAAAGCCATACAATTTTAAATCGGGTCAAGAGTATATATTGTTTCCCACCCACCCACCACTGTAAAGAAATACATTTAAGAAAATATACTACCTTATATCATATACCCAACCCTGATGAGTATATGATCCACCTTAGGATAGAAAGTACCTGTACAAGAACTAGACTAACATGCAAAACACCAATTGACACACTCATTTTCTGCTAACCCCAGAATGAAATATTGAATTATGATTACAAATCAAAATAATGTTAAATACCATATTTCACACCATCTGATATGCACTATATTTTTTAACCCCTCAAAAAAATCATGCCAGATCTTAAACTCGAATGGTTAGGTTGTGTAAGCTTTGGAGGTAGAAATTACCTGTACTAACACCTGAACAACCCTGTTTGACACACTAGTTCCCTGATGATCACAGAATGAAATATGATTACAAATCAAAATATATATTCAAAAGAAAAACAATTTCAGAGGAAAAATTCCCACCAAAATTTCTTGTCCACATTCATTCTAAAAGATGGGTGGACAAAGATGGAAGGCAAACTATGGTAAGGATTTATCTGACTTCACACCAAGTCAGAATTGATATGAAGTCAGTTTAATGTGGTGTGTGGGATGGGGGGGGGTGAATAAACACAAATCAAGACATGTGTAGCCATAAAAAATGCTTGATTCACTTGGCATCCCCCTTTTAGGGGTACATAAGGCATCAAGCTTTAGATCTTGCTAAACAGACCAATTTACAATGGCCCACCAGGTGCAAAGCGCAGGTAAGTATAATTAGAAAAAGTATGAATACTGCATCCTAGTGGCCTGCTTATAAAAGAATTTTAAAAAAGAAAAAAAAAAAACAGCCTTACTTAGGACCAATTTTGTGTCCATAAGACCAATAACACAAAGTAGAGGGTTGAAAACTTAGGACTGTGATTCCAATTGGACTTACTTGCCAGTTAGTCTTTTGATGTTTCTATTACCAAACCTTTAAAAGAAGAATGGACACAGTAGATAAGGAACCCACAATATGACTTAATACCTACTGGTTGTATAAAGAAGCCAATGATTGTTGCTTAATTCGATAAAAAATGCCTGGGGTTCTATGAAGACCGAAACAAGTGTTAAGTCTTTCAAGAAAGGTGCCATCAGCAATGCTTTTAGACTGTACTGAAAATGATATTCTCTTTGAAGACAACAGCAATGATAATCTGGATGAAAACAGCTGAATGTTCAGGCTTTCAAGATGAAGATGGTGGAAATGAAAGCCCAGGGAAAATATGGATTTTAGTTTTTTCATAAATATTCCTTACCAAATTATAGTTATGTAATATGCTAAAAAATACTATATATATATATATATATATATATATATAATAAAGGCAGCATTTTCTCTTTTAAACATATTTGATTAGATAAAACAGACACTTTGCTTTTGCCTATTTTATAATTGATCCGTTCAAGTCTTCATATGAGTTATTCGATTCTGGTTGGAATGAATTCAAAAAGGTACCAGATTTTTCCCCAAGTACTTTCAACCCCAGTTGGAGCCATCTCTGAGGAAATGAACGTTGAAATAAGAAACTCAATCATGAGTTGTATACATTTATTTAAAGTGTAGGAGAAAGAACAAGTGGGAGAGGAATTTATGAAAAATAACTTTATTGGAGATAAGAGAAAGAAAATGGTGGGGAAAATGTTAAAGGCTTTTTTAAAACAGGGTTGCTACATTTGAAATTAATCTTGTTTATGAAGATTTGTTAATCTGAAAATACCTCCATATTACGCAAAGAAAAAAAAACCCTCAATTCTTGAAGCTCTATCAAGAAAATGGCAGATCTGACTTTATTTGCTTCCAGACACTTAATGGCATACTGTATCTATCATAGCATTTTGTTCTTTAATGCTGCATAGGCATGAATAATCAGTTTAATACCATATAAAAACAAAAAACCTACATAAAATCTATAAGAATATCATATTTACCCAACCCCTCCGCTCGGGCAGGATATGACACAAGGTCAATTTTTTAAGCGGAGTTTAACAGGTTTGAATTCAGTTTTTCCTTCTCCTAGACTAGTTGCCCCACCAAGGCTGAAGAACCTAGTGTGTCCTACTATTTACCCATAGCTGGAGGGAGAATAATTGGATTCATACCTTTCCCAAGGGTATTCGTGCTATGTGAAATGCAATCAGTCTCGTCCAGGATTTGAACTCATGTCGCCATGTCCATTCCCTACGATGATAACCATTACACCACGGGCACCTCCTCTATAAGAATATTATGGTACCTTGATGCTGTAGATGACATATTGGCCATTGTATTTTTTTTTGGTTTGGTTTTTTTGTTTAATGACACATCAACCTTTGTGGGTTATTTAATGCCAAAGTCATCCTTTTGAAAGAACAGTAGTTGTACTATTTATAACCCATAGCTGGGTGAATAAGGGGATTCATGCCTTTGCAAAGGTTATTAGTCCAAAAGTGAACATTATAGCATAACTGAATTGTTGTTTTGGTCCATGGTTAAGAGTCTTAGCCTTTGTAACAGCCCCTCCTAAACACAGACCAAACATGGCATCAATAAAAACTTTGCTTAGATTTGCATTTTTAGGAGCAAACAATAATGTTAATGAAGACTTGATAAAATAGTGAAAGTGCCTGTTTCCAAAATACTGTACTTGTTATTCTTTGAATAAAATCCTTGGTAATATTGTTGTTGTCAATGAGGAAAATGTGTTGACATGTAAGCTAGTCTGAGCCTAAGACTATATATATTTGTTAAAGTAATGAATAGTTGTATGCTGAAGCCATGGCCATATCAAAAAAGTGACATTATGTTTACCATGAAACAAGAATGGGCATGCAAAACCTGAACTGTGTAAAGAATGAAACATGACCATTGGTTTTCATTATCATTTCAAATCCATTGCTGTTAAGGGTAGGAACACTAACACTTCAGTCAACAGTGAAATCCTTTGAACATATATGATGTACCAGTAGAAAGGCAGAAAGTAACAGTCCTATTTGTTCAAAGATGTTTATGATTAGATAGTAATGATAATCAGGATAAAAGCAGTCTTGAATTTTCAAGTTTTAAAGATAATGACAGAAGTGAAAGCCGAAGGAAAACATGGAGTTTTAGTTGTTTCCTAAATATTCACTGCCCAGTTATAGTTGCATGTTATGGTAGAAAATATGGTAAATAAATAAAAGTACTGGTGAATTATGAGTTGAATACTGAAACTAAAACTCTACATAAAATCTATAAGGTATTTATGGTATTTTGTTGCTGTACATATATATATATATATATATATATATATATATATATATATATATATGCACATTTCATTAAACATAATAGACATGTTATGTCTACATATTTTCTTCTGGATCCGTTCGAATTCCCGTATTACTTTTATCGTATTGGGGGGGGGGATTGATTTATGTATTGTCCATAGTTGTATGTATCCCTAGTACTTTCTGCCCGACTTTGGGCCATGATCAGGGGAGAATCTATTACAAAAGTGATGTAACTTTTGTTTTAGCATATTACTACGGTGTAAGGGCGTCTTTGCCATTGAAAATTATGGCATTTGCTTTTAAATGTAATTCTATAATTAGTGCCAGTAGCTAAAGACATTTAAGTACATTAGCACTGGTTCGAAAATTAATTCTATTGAGTGTCAGCTGCAGGCCTCTAATATGTAGTGCTTCGAGAATCTGAAGTTTTTGTTTATTATTTTGATGTTCTAATATTGTTGTGTTGTCGGTGAGAATTTTTCGTAGTTGTGTTGTTGGGCATGAATGTTTTTTTAAATGCTGAGCTATTGAACTTGTGTCAGAAAGGTGCATTGTAAGTCTCCTCGACAGGGTAGTTGAGGTTAAACCAACATATATATTATTATTATCAGAGATACAATCTTCTAAAGGACATTTAAATTTATATATAACGTTGGTTTTTTGCAAAACCCCAATCAAAGGAGAGGAATTATTTCTAATGACTAAATTCGAGGTTTTAAACTTATTATAATAAATAATAAGTTTTATTTTTTTATTAGGATCAGTGGTGAGTATGTTTTTGTGAATCAATGTTTTCAATTATAAATCACTACAATTATAAATCCGATGAAAAAATTTTGAAAAAAGATTGTACAATTTGCAAATTCTACAAACTGATATCTGGGGGGGGGGATTGATAAAAAAAAGGAAAGATGAAAAACACATGTGCTACTTGAACATAATCAATCAGCACATATGTCTAGTCAAAAGAAAAAACACCGAAAGAAAACGTAAAAAGTGCTCAATACATAAGATAGAGCTAATACTATGAAAATAATTCCTACATGGCTATCCTGAAGAGTCGTTTGATGAAACCTAGGTAGACTCACTCTTGTCTATGTAGGAATTATTTTCATTATATATAAGGCCATTTTTACAGATTGGAATAGGAACACTATAACAGAATGTTTTAAAGTTAGAAAAGTTAAAAGTATAATTTGATTTTTTTTGTTTAATGGCATATCAACCTTCAAAGCCATCTTTGTAGAAAAACAGTAACGGTACTGTGTAACCTATAGCTGGGAGGATAAAAGGGTTGATGTCTTTCTCAAGGGTATTAATCCAAAAGTAGACGTAATAGCACAACTGGAGTTCAAACTCACATGCTACGATGTCACAGTCTAGCACGTTAGTCACTATGCCACAGAGATTCACCCTTAAAAGTCAAAATAGCTACAGTAAGGGGGGTGCTTACACCATATCCTGCAATTAGAACATCATATATACAAAATAAAAATGAAGTGGTATCATTGCCACTTGCTGATAATCATTTGTTTCTGGTAGGAGTTAGTGTCATATTGTTTATGTATTTTATGAGGATTATAAACATCTAAGTATCTTAGTTCATTTGGAGTATTAATCAGTTAAAAAGTGGAAAGTAAGAATTAAAACAGCATAAATGTTATTGTGAACTATCATATTCACAGGGCTGCAATTGGTACACATTGAACTATGGTAGCCTAAGCTGCACAGCTAACTTTTGATCAACATAAGACATGATTTATAAGAATGTACAGAGTAATCTGAATATTGGTATAAACTATATTCAAGTATTGGGTTTCTGTGCAGGAAAAATGTTCCAACCCATACTGATTTGACAATTCTGTAATTTAGGAACTAGACTCTAAACATCTAGCAAGCTAACCAAAACTAGTTAGCTAAGAATGCAAATATACCAGTTATTTACTAAGCTTAACTTAGTTTGGTACAAGGCCAGAATTAAGAAGCACCTAGATATATTTAACATTGTAAACAAATGGTACCATAAACAAATGAAAAAAATTTTAAGCAGTTGGAGGAAAATAGAGTTGACAAAGTTTAATATCTTGTCTGGTAGGTTAAGTGAAACAAGATGTGCTTGATATAGCACATTGGACTGAAATCAGCAGGTAACTAGTATTCGCTGAGTTCACCAAACTTGGTTGGTCACCTAAGTGGTAGCAGTGGCAGTCCAAATGAAGCCACCTATACAAGGCAAAAGTAGTGGTTGAGTGTTCTGTGAATCCCCTTCTCATAAAAGACATGAGGTGATAAGTGTTCACATGTAAGGAGACTAAGTGACTCTTTCAAAGATAGGGCAAAAAGTTTGTTCCTAATTGAACAAAGAAGCTACCCAGCATGTTGTGTCCATTATAAATTTCTCCTATTTCTATGGCCTCAGAAACTTAATGGAAAGAATAAAGTAACACAGGTACTAACACAGACAAGTTGTATTTCTCCTCGGTAGCTGTCACCCTAAGTGCACCATAGTTTAGACAGATATCCTTTGCCTCTTCCTGGTAGATTAATGTAGACAGTGTAAGGGAAACAATTATATAAAGACCCATATCTGTTAGAAGTCCCAGAATGCAAAGCGGCTTCCACTCAGTCTAGGACCAATTGTAAGATTTGGAGGAAATTGCTTGTTAAGAATTGGACCTTCGTAGTTCTTTGATACTGATTACAGTGCACAGGGAAATTTATTTTTCCAACTTTCCCATGAAATTTCTGGACTTTACAAGAACCCTTATTGTAACAATATTAACTATTAATTGTTGTTTAAAACCTTTTAATTTCATTATTTCATGGTGTCTTGAACTGAAGCAGAATAAAACTAGTGTTCAGTCAAACATCAGTCAAGACGTGTTTTAATTTTTTAACCAGAAAAAAAATGTCAAGGAGCTGCTATATCCTCCATCATCAACATAGCAGTCATTGGTGACTACACTACATATATCAATATTTACAAGGTTAGTTGCCTATTTTATTTACCCCTATTCAAGGAAGAGTTATAAAGTTCATAGAAATTGTGAAGTTTTTCTTTTTTTTCTAAATTTTGCCAGATGATCAGTTAGTTGGATTTTATGGCATATTTAATGCCAAATTCTGTTTATACATAGATCTACTAAAAATACATGGTTTGTAGGTAACATTATCTTTAATGAAGCAAGAGCTCATTTGTTTACCCACAGTTAAATGCTTTCAAGTATTGTTATGTAACACTAACAATTCAGTTTAACAGTCATTTATTTGCACATAATTAAATGGTCAGACAGTTCTATTCAACCCATATATATAACCACTCTGGGTCAGAAAGGACCTGGAGAGTAATGGCAATAAAAGGGTACTCCACTTTCCTCAAAACTCCAGGACTCAAGCCTCACCATCAGATAGTTTAGTGTCATATCCAGGATACTTATTGTGGGGGGGGGTCTTACCCCATTGCAAAAATGCAGTCTGTATATTTTACAGTCTCAGCTGACTGGGCTGCAAATTATCAGTGCATTTTTATATGGCAGAAATATAGCCAATGCCATTCAAAGAAGTTAAAAATTACTGCAGTAAAAAATAAAAACCACAATAGAATAAATCATTTACAGATGGTATATTATAAAAGAACTAGTCTGAAAAATATCCAGCACAAAACAAAACAGAATTCTCTGTTGATGGTTGGTTGTTTGAGTTCATAGCATGCCAGTCCTTATTAGGTTAAAGTCAAAGTCAATTTAAGAATCATTGTCTCATGTTCTGCAGTTATAAAAGATACAAAAATGTATCTTCACAATCATTTTAAACAGGCAAACACAGTGTTAACTTAAACAGATCTATTTGACCAATAGATAATACCACTCTGGGGCAAAATGGATCTCCGAGTAATTCCACAATCCCCCAGAGCTCTAGAAGAAGATTGATTTTAATGCTATGTCAACATGTCTGGGATTATTTTAAATCTAAAGGTTAAGAAATAAAATTCATTGGAATTTGTTTCCATACCTGCATTTGAATTCAAGTTATAATCATTTTAGAATTTGGTTTTGTTCTGGATAGGTGATTATGGCAATTTTTCTCTTAGGCAATATCATGAGGTGATGTTTTTAGTTGGTACTGTTTCTCTTTCTTTCTTTCTTTCCAGGTTATTTTTGGTGTGTTTTAGTTTAATATTTTGAAGTTCCAAATGTGTCTAGAAAGTGTTGCAATGTTTTTTTTTTAATTATTCAATCATGTTTTTTGTATGTAGCTCCCATTTCCAGGGGCCTTCTGTTACTTTGATATATTTTTCTGTTTTTTCTAGAAGGATAGCTTATAATGAAAATCAAGTTTTAGCCAATCAACCTGTTATTTGAGGAATCTTTGCCATAATGAACTTGAAGGATTAAATATTTTCTTTCTGAAAAAATACTGAAAAAGCAAGCCAAATACAGAAGAAAAAAATCTGTGCAAGATTTGAAGATATAAGCAATAATATTTTGATATTGTTTGTTCCACTTTGGTATTTTACAGAGAAAAACAATATCCTTTGTGAGACAAAGGATCAACAATAAAATCATTGTTAGAAAATAATCATTAAAAGATGGCAAGAAAATGATAGCAAACAAAATGTAATGAAACAAAGCAAGACAGAAAAACATTCAAAAGATTTCCACAGAGCAGATAACAATATATCTTTACACCTTTGTATTTAATCAGAAATGCTGCACAGTCAACAAAATACAAATTTCGTGCATGGTTATCATTCCACTTTCCAATATATTAATCTATTAATGTATTTGTAGGTATATTCTTTGCCTGTAATGCGCAAATCAAATACACTTTCAAGGGTGATGACATTATAAAGAATGAGTATTGAGTTACTTCCCTTGAACACAGCATTTACAAGACTAAATACAGATTAACTTGCTGTTGGATAGTGTTCAGCAAGTTAGGTTTGCTGATCATTACAACTGTGGTGAATTCAATTCTCACAGGGTGAACTACACTTTTGTCATAATTAATTTTCATAATTATATTATATGGGATCATACATGTAAGTAGAAAAGAACTTGCATGTTAAAGTCTAAAAGTAAAAACTTAAGATATCAAGTTTTTTTTAATGGCACAATTAGATAAAATTAAACAGATAAAAGTAATCATAATAAACTACAACTACGCAATAACATAATTAGATAGTTGAATAAGCTTTAGTGGATTACTTATAAGTTCAATGCTTTGATAGCAATACTTCTAGAATTGATAGAAAAATCACTGCCTTCAAAGTTTAAAGAAAACTATGAATGAATTAAGAAAAGCAATGAGTAACTGAAATTACAATAGAATTATTAGATATTTTCAACCAGATAATATTGAATGGTATTTCAAATATGTGTATTAAAACTAATATGGTTTAAGAAACCAATTAGCTACAGAAACATGATCTTTGATGATTAATAAATAAATTTTCTTAAAATATCACGAGATCTTCAATTAAACTGAACAAATATAACAATACTTCTACATTGCAAAAATATGTTAGATTTTTTTAGATGAGTATACTATGCTTATATATGTGGTGCATTCAATGTTTCCAGACTTTTTTGGTACAGACATTTAAAATTGTTATAGACTCTTGAAAATTTACTATGTTATTGCTATACATCTTATGAGATGACTGACCAATTTTTATGATTTCAGCTTCAAATGAACAGCTACAGCAGCAATTGGAATACACCCTACTAAAGTCTGATTGTCACAGCTGGTGATTCTCAAAAATGCAATCTGGACGTGAGAACACTTTAGAAGAACAATATGCAATAAAATTCTGTTTTAAACTTGGAAAAATCCCACAAAAACGTATGGAATGCTTCAGACTGCTTTTGGAGCATCTTGCATGAATTGAGCATCAGTTTTTTAGTGGCATAAGAGATTCAAGGAAGGCACGGAGTCCGTGAGGGATGATGAGAGCTGTGGGAGGAGTAAGGAAGTCAATACACCACAGTTGATTGGCCAAACGGTTAGGGTTAGGGTTACTATGTTGAGGTTTTAAGGGAGTTCAGGAAGAGATTCCATCAGAAGAGGCCAGCACTCTTCAAATCGGGTCAGTGGCATTTCCACAAGGACAATGCACCAGTCCACAAATTTCTTTTGATAGTTTTGGACAACTAAAAACAACCCAATATATTTTATTTTAGTTCAAATGTAAGTATTAAACCTAATACAGTTTGAGAAACCTATTTCCAACAGAAACAAATATGGATTCATATGATTTTGGAGTTAATGATATCGATAAAAAATAACAATTGTAAAATCAGGGTAATTAATTTTTAAAAACAAAGCTAAAATAAACAGCTGCATTAATCATTATTAAAGTTTGTTTTTTTTCATTTTTATAATAAACAAGATATTTGAATTTATTCAATAGTTAGTACAAATCTTAAGCATTGTACAAAAATAATATGCACTAAAACACTGTTTCGCACTTAAACAAATTTTTCACAACAAATGTCTAAAATAACAATATCAATAAAAAGATATTTGTTTGAATGAGATAAACTAATAAACAGTTTGGTTTCTTCATTTAATGGCATGTCCCTCATTGTAAATTATCTAATGTCAAAGCCATCCCT
The DNA here is from genome assembly GCA_963585895.1 of Sepioteuthis lessoniana. Taxonomy (NCBI): domain Eukaryota; kingdom Metazoa; phylum Mollusca; class Cephalopoda; order Myopsida; family Loliginidae; genus Sepioteuthis; species Sepioteuthis lessoniana. The sequence goes on from OY757915.1 coordinate 66,048,003, forward strand.
GTAGAAGGACAATAGTGATAGTTGTTGAAGGATAAGAGAGCTCATAGCTTCCCCAATCATATTACTCCAAAAGTGGACATAATAGCATAGTTGGAGTTCAAACTCACTATGATATTGCAGTCTAGCACATTAGCCTCAACATCATGGGAGGTCTCTTTCCACCTACCTCCCCACACTTTATACATGGTAATACCATTGTCCCATAATAGTCATTATATAAATTTCCCACACTAAATGTAACAATTATTGAGACAGTAGTTTGAAAGAAATATATATAACATGGATTATGTGTTCCTTTGTTTATATCAAAATAGCTAATTTGAAAAATCAGAACTTCTTTCTAAAAATCTCAATAGCAATAAAAACTCATTATTTTAACATATCTGAAACCTTTACTAAATAATCTTTAAAGATCTCAGCTTTAATAACCAAATTTTTTCCCCCAATTCCTAATAGAAGTTTTCACACTAAAGGCATATATTACTTTCTAAAAAGCTCATTTTAATGAACTCAAGATAGTTTTATTAATAAAGTCATTAACCCTATGTTTTGTTTCTTCAATAATTTCAACTGAAAATTAAGATTTATAAACAAATAACTTCCTTACAAAAATTCTAAGTGAAAGCAATTCATTTTCCTATGGACAAAAAGTACTGTTTTCATACTTTTATATCTTAAAAAAATTCTAATAGCATGTCAGTCTTAAGAGATTCCAGCAAGAAAATCTTTTTCTTTTTTTAAACCAATGAACCTACTTTGTCTTCATATCACAGAGCACCAATTAACAATTCTATGTCAAGTTTCCCCATTTAAAATTTAATACAAGACAATATTAACAAGCAACTAGTTATTTTAAAGTAAAACTAATAAACAAAATGTCAATACAGTAACAAAAAAATTCTTCAAAATAAAGAAACTGACCAATTAAAATGCTTGAAAAAAAATAAATAAATAAAATAAGTGCCATTAAAAGAAAAATGTAGTTTTGCCAAAATAAGTGTTCAATATTTATAAAACTAGATGCCATAAATATTGATACAAGTTATTATTTGAAATTTTTTTTCATAAGTGTAATATATGAGCAATGGTTAATAAACTAACATACCAATTGAATCTGATTCTAACTGGGTACCCAATATTTCTGATTTTATGCCACAGCTAAGCTAAATCTAATAACTATGCAAGTTTCCAAAGTTTTTAACTAATTTTTTCTTCTTTTTTTTTCTATTTTCAATATAACTGGGGGTGGAGACTTAGTTATCTGAATTAAATTTAGAAGGAACCTTGTGATATTTTTCTTGTTAAAAAAAATTTCAAATAATTACAGTTATCAATATGAGGCAATATTAGTAATACTTGAAAGAAAATCCTGTATAAAAACAAATAAAAAAAAAACACACAAAGAAATAACCATCTGAACAAAACCTTTTTTTGCTTGTGATAGCAACAAAATGATGACAAAGGACAAACCATGCATACTATTTTTTTTTACGATGGTAGCAGTTTATCTCCAACAAGACCCGATAGATCTCACTGCAGCAGGCAGAGGCACAATCAAGAAAAGAAAGGAAGAAAAGAAAAAAAATAATGAATATAAGAAGCTCAAGTGTGGCATTAATGTTAGTGAGAAGTGTATAGATACCCAATGTCGGGAAAAAACGATGAAACCATAGACCCTTCAGAATAACGGCTGCAGACATAAAATGTAGTACCAAGTTAGATGTAGTCACGCAATAAGGGAGTTCTGAGAATAAAATAGGCATACAGTACACACCTGTAGATGTTTGTATAAACCAGTATCAATTTTAGGCAAATAATGTGTGTGTGCATTAGCATGAGATTACATATGCCTTAATCAGTCTCATGGGGAATTAGGGGCATGCATGTGTGCGTATGCACATGTGTGTCTGTGTGTGCATATGAATTAGTATATTACACATGTGCATCAATTTACAAAATAACAGTATAGCTACTGAATATGTCACATCATTAGCTGACAGACACACAAAATGTAATATGTACACATAGCAATTCACACAAGCATATACACTGTAAATAAAGTATTCTTATATGTAGAAAGATATCTTTCTAAATATTGGTGCATTCCTTTTAATGGATTTAAATACTTGCAAGTAAATAATACCAGTAAATACTTGTAATATAATTGTATGAATAGTTTAAAGATTTTTTTTTTTAGATTAGATGTATACATAAAACATTTGTGCTCATGTTCAATTGAGTACATATTTTCAGTTTTTATAGTAACTAAGATTGACATGAAATTTAATGAAAATCTTAACTTTTCTCCATTGAATAATTCATACTACATGTTAGAATAAATTTTAAACATTCACATTACACTTTTTCATACACATATCCAAGCACACTGAATAATGATAATCTGCCAAAATATTAGATATGCAAATTAAATCAAACTAAAAATCTATACAAATTAAACTAATTTACTCAGAGTAACTTAAAAAAAAAGAAAAAAAATGCTTAGTGCTTAAATGCTTAATAGATTCTCATAAATTGGCCAATGATTTCATGTAACATGAATTACAAAATGATTCAATTTCCTTGAAATTAAGAATTTTTAGACAATTATTCATGCAATTGTCTAACATAATGCTTTAATAAAATTTTCTATTAGAAATATGAAATGACTCAAGACAACAGATGCAAATCATTGTACTATGTGTATAATGTACGCAAGGAATAAAATTCAATGTATCCTTGAATTTTATTCTACTACTTTTTATGACATGAATAAAATCAAATTTGACCGAAATGAAAACATAAATGCAGGGTGTTTCCAAAAAATCAATATCGTTTCAAGATCTGAAAACTTTACCAATCCTCATTCAAATGATCTCAAATCTTAACAACTGAAAATTCTGTATTTAAACACCTTTTCTTTTCTAGTGAACATCATTTCTGCAAGGTATGGAAGCGAAATTGGAAATATTCTAGTATAATAATAATAATAATAAACGACTATTATAAAACAAGATTAATTTTGATTTTAAAAAATAAACAAAATAGATATAGACACAAAATTTACTCAATATGGCTGCCATTTTTTTTTTTTTTTCAATTATTGTATCAACACACCTTTCAAACAACTTGCATGCCACCGAATAAATTCTTCAGACATTTTATTCCATTCATTCTCAATAGCAGTCTTAAGAAAACCAATATTTGGATAGGAAGTTGCATTTGTTTTGTTTTCTATAATGCTCTACATAGCGTAATCAAGGGGGTTAAGGTCTGGACTTGATGGAGGCCATAAATTTTAAGGCTAAAATAGAGAAGAAATTTTCCTGACAAAACTTGTGTTTTTTTTTTTTGGGGGGGGGGGGTTTGCACCTCGTGAGCCTTTTTTCTTTCTGCTTTGAACTCAAAAAATGTAAGAGTCTTTGCAAACAATTTCCATTTCAAATCTTGTTTAATTGCTGTCCTCATAGTTTTCTCAGGGACTTTCAATTTATCAGTATGCTTTCTTATTGATGTTTTGCCGTCCTTAATTGTCATAGCAGTTAAAAAGCTTTCTTTTCATTTTTGTTCAATCCTTCACTCTCCCTTTCCTTTAAAAAGCTTTTTCTGTGAAAGTTTTTCTTTGCTTTGTATATGATAGACAAAGAAACTCTAATTATTTCTGAAATTTTTTTTCAGACTTGCTTTTGGCATTAAGCAAATCATAGATTCTTTCTCATTTGTTTTCTTGCTCTCTCATATTGATGAAAAAGTGCTTGAAAAATAGAGCTAATCATGAAAATTTAGAATTATTGCATTTTTTTGAAAAATTAGACTAATCAGATTAAAAAAAAAAGGAAAAGCATATAGAAATGCAATTCACTGGGTGGGGGTTAAACATTAAACCGAGTTTTGAGTTGTTTCTATACATGATATTGAAATTTGAGACCATTTGAATGAGAATTAGTTAAGTTATTAGATTACAAAATGATATCAATTTTTCTAAAACATCAATTTTTTTTTTAACACCCTGAATATCAAATCTTCAGAATCTATTAAGTTTACACCAGAGTCATACTTCACAGTTACATAATTGTGCATACAAGTTTTATTTTTTCTTTGTTTTAAACTAGACAAACATTTTATCTTGCTTTAATGATATAGAAACAAATATACACAAGTTAAATTTGTGGACCTTTTTAAAGTATATCCAGATGTTGACATAGATATTTGCTCTATAAGCATGCCTATTTTTAATAAGTTCAGGATAATAGGATAAAGAAATTAACAATGCATTAACCTATTGTTCATCTCTATTTCACAATCAACAAGCTCATTTTTGTAATAGGTAAAAGAAAGCATTTTTCTTACAAGAACATCATTATTAACTTTCCAAATGAGCAAAGAATAATCTCTCGTTTAAAGATAAGATAAACCTATGATAATTCTGCCAAATCAAACATTTAAACATGACCTTGTCAGTGTTTTATACTTCTCCCCATCTTCACTATTATCTCTTTGGATGAAACAAGAGAGAAATATATGTCATACAACCTGATCTCATTACAAATAAGAAATTTTATAGTCACATGGTTTTTTTAGTCATTTACATGTTGGTTTTTCTCAAATACATTCAGTTTTGTTCTTTGGTTTGTTTTTTGTTGTTTTTTTGTAATGTATCAGTAACTTGGTCTCACTGAATAATGAGAAATTTCATTATTAATATTGTTTTTGTGTTATTAATCTTTGGTCCAAATTTTGTATGTTAAAATAATTATGATTTTATAAATTTATTTTTTCATATTATATTTTTAAATGTTACATTTTTTTATGTTGTTATTTTATATCTTTGCTGTGAAATGTCCACAAGATTTTTAAAGTAAATTTCCATAGATTTTTAAAATATCAGATTTCAACAGGTATAAACACAACACACTGATTCTAAAACCAAAAAAAAAAAGTGCCAAACAAGTAAATAATCTCATCAGAAATAACAGGAACCGTTGTAATTTAGCTCTTGAATTTTAAGAAACTTGAAGTACCAGTTGCAATATTGTGTAAGGAAAATGGAAGTACTTGTTTCGCCATTGTTATTTATCAATAAAAAAAAAAGTGGTAGGATTCTCTCTTGAAAGATAACATCTGATTCAAGTCTTGTGCCAAATTTATTATAGTTACCTTCCCAAGCAATTGTGACATTTTTGGCAACAAGGAAGAGATTTTTTTTCAGACAATGTTAGGCCATTTGAACAAGTACAATCCTGAAACTGCAAATCTTTCTTATGTGAACTACATTAAAAAGATTTTCATAGCAAATGATATCAAATGTGGAACTCAGAAAGTAAATATGAGGCAATCTTACTCAGCACCATCAGAGAGAAAACTAAAGAGGATTCGTATGCACCACAGAAGCCTAGTGAAAAATCTTATTCGAAAATTAAACATCTGTTGCTCAAACATTTCAAACCAAAACACTTCATGGCAGAATTTTACCATTTCTATAATGCTAAAGAAAAATTTTTCTATGTTCATATCAAGAATTTTCTTTATCTACAAGTGAATTTGGAACATTTTTAAAATGAACTGAAAGGGACAATTTGTATATGGGTTGAATTTTGGTTTGGTTTCTTTGTTTAATGCCATGTTAACATTAATGGGTAATTTAATGTCAAAGCCAACCTTATAGAAGAACAGAAGTGGTACTATTTAACCCATAGTTGAGAGGGATAAAGGGGTTCATACTTTTCCAAAGGGTATTAGTCTAAAAGTGAACATAATAGCACAACAGGATTTCAAATTTGCTTATTACAGTGTCACAGTCCAGCACATTAGCCACAATGCTACAGGGACACTTCTTGGTTGAATATTGAAATTATACGAAGAAAATTGTTGTCCAAAGAAATGTCCCTCAAAAATGCCTTAAAAGTAGCTCAGGCTTTTGAGTTAACAGCTATAGATGTTAGCTCCCAAGAGTGTGTCTTACTACCTTTTTATTAAAAAATAATGGCAGAACCAGTACTTCTCTTTTCCTTACATAATGGTGGAACTGGTACTTCCAGTTTCTTAAAACTCAAGAATCAAATTATAAATCATTCTAGTTCATATATAAATGAATAAAAATAAATTCAACTATTTTTATGTCTCATTACTTCATTTTCTGCAGAGGGAAAGGGTCAAGTATCCTGAAAATGAATGAAAAGTTTGTGATAATATATTACTCTTAAAAATGAGAGAGAGACAATCTAACACCAAAAATCATTTCTTTTCTACAAACCAATCTAAAGTAAACAATTATTACAAATAATTTTTTGTGAGTCTTCAAATGCCAATCATAACATTTCATTAACAAAAGTTGTTTTTTTTTTGGTTAATTTATTTTATTTATTACATATTCTTTGCTCATCAGAAAAGTTAATGAAATGATCAATTTATTCAGAGGTAATAAAACTATATCAAATGAATATTGTGAATTCTACAAGCTCACAAAAAGAACTTTCATTATTAGGTTGGAAATTACCATCTTCCTTAGAGGTAAGAATCTCATGTTTGTAAAATGGTATATTATCCCAAATCTACCTGCTTTTATCTCTATCAATGAACCAAAAGTGATAATTTCATTTAACACAGGAATTACCAATAAAACTATTTTTATCAAACAACTGGTTTTAATGACTTACGTATAAAATAATATTTATGCATTTATTAAATTACAGAGAAAAACTTATTTCCCTGATAAACTGTCAGAATAAATTGAAAAGGGAAAAGAAAAGGATTAGAAAACTATTTAAAAAAAAAAAAAAAAAAAAAAAAAAAACACACCAATGCTTACTAAGCAAGTTATTTTCAATTTCCTGTTAATATTGAAGTGGCTTTCAAAGTATGTCTGAGAAATTTTAAAATGAGCCTGGATGGTTGGTTATGTTTTATGGCATACTAACTTTTGTAGGTTATTTAATGCCAAATCCCATTATATATTTGTAAACAAATAGTTTGTAGGTAACATTTTTAAATGAGTCTGAGTTCATTTGTTTGCCCACAGTTAAATGGTTTTAAAGTAATGCTATTCAACACTAATAATTCTATTCAATTCCTACTAAAAAATTGAACAATTCTTTTTGACTCATAAAGTGAACCCTAACAGATACTACCACTTTGAGTCAGAGTGGACCTGAGGGTAATGACAATGAAGAGGTACAACACATTTCTCAAAGCTCCAGGATGGGAGTCTCACTATCAGATGGTTTAGTGTCATAACCAGTGATGCAGACAGTGTATTCTACAGGCCCAGCCAACAGAGTGAAATAAGCCAGGGGTTGGCAAGATTTTCTGCAGCAAATAATAAATTCACAAAGAAAGGTAATTTATTGCAGATGAAAAAGAGGAGATTCATGCCAGAAACTGAACCAAGGTTTGGAAGTTCAACTTGACAACAAGCTGATAGACAAACACCAGGAACAGTGTAGTCAATTGACAGTATCTATATTTTCTACTACATTTTGGTTTTGTTAATAAAATGTATTTCCTGTTACACGGAATTTCTATTAGTGTTTATGTGGGCCTGAAATTCTTTTGACACCAAAATGGTCAAAAAGGAAGAAGACTTACAGCATACTGCTTCTTTAAAGAAATTTTAACTATATTTTCAATTTTGGAACAAGACAGACAAAAAAGAAAAGCAGAAACTCCATAAAACTTTCTATGACAAGAAATGAAGGATTACTTTATGCCAAGAGATTAGGGAATTGCATTCATTGTATATTCATATTTACATTTTTTATGCAGTTGTTTCTTTGTTTTTTGGAGAGAGGGTGGCACACAGTCCTATCAAATACAAATTATTTTTAAACAGATCTATTTGGCCCATAGATAGGATCCTAACTAACAGTACCACTCCAGATCAGAGTGGACTTGGAAATAGTGGCAAAGAAGGGGTACTCCACACTCCCCAGATCTTCAGAATAGGAACCTCACCACATTTTTAGGTAGTGGTGGGAGGAGGTCTTACCCCTTTGCAAGGGATACAAGTCAGCAAATTCCAAGCCTTGTTGACAGTGCTACATGACAAAGTATATAGGGCTATTCTAGATGAATGATATTTTGCTATCCAGAGGACTACAGTATTTATACAATAGTATTGTACCACAAGAATATAAGCACATTTTTTTAAATGAGCAAAAAGTTTAATATAGTTAAAACTCCACATTTATATAGACATGGTATTTTAGAGGACAAATCTTTATATAAAAAAAATCATCTTAAAAATATAATTGTAATCAGCTACATAAAGCAATATCATAGTTTAATTAGCAGAGGCTTGTTACTAATTTTTACCTTTTGTACACCTAAATTAAAAATATTCTACATCAAAGATTTATAGATATAAATTTGTTCTTCCTATGTTTATAACAAGCCAATGTTTTTTCCAAATGAGCCATAGCACTTCTTCAAATAGGCTACCAGAGGATATCAGAGCGGCCAGGAATAACAGAATGAGAGTAGGCTACAAAAATGTGAGGGAGAGAATAAGCCAAAAAGATAAATTAGCTCATTTTTGAGCTGTGATTATAATGTAACAATAAAGAGAAAGAGAAATCAAGAGAAATGGTCATTGTAAAGTGCCAAGTGCAAAGACAGTAGCACAATATGAGAAGCTTTAAGAATGACCCAGCATGCTGGCAGTGGCAGTAATAATGGTGAAAGTGCCAATGATGAAGATAGAAAAACATTTTTTACCTGACTTCATATTTCAGATAAACTTTATTTAATTTGAAAGAATCAATAGTCCTATAAAGTCAAATTTTATGAGTTATAAGTTTTCTAAAAATTTTGAAAAAACCATTAACAATGCTGACAGATTCTTAGTAGAAAAAATAAAATAAAATACAAAAAATATTAAGCCAGGTAAATAAGTCACCAAAAGGAATGATGGCAGAGCAATAGGTTTTTTTTAACAGAGACAGACACAGAAATAAAGCAAAACCAAAAGATGAAAAGAATATTTATGGCCAGAGAAGAGAAAGAAAGAAAAGTTAGAGAACAGCCTCTTTTTTTGCACTGCCAGAAAAAAAAAATGATTTTAAAAAGTTGCCATTTTGCTTTTAGCTGAAGACCAAGAAAGCAGATTGGAAGCAACTAGAGCAGAAAAGCAACATTGGCTTTCTACAAAATATGCAAAAGCAACAAAGTTCCAACAAACTTGGATGTTGTAATGGCCAGGTGGTTACAGGTGAAAGGCCAGACAGACAAAGATTTACAGAGAGACTTAATTCCAGCTAATTAGAGATATAAAAACTTGTTACATTCAGCTTTCAAGGAACTATTAAATGGTATTTTTTAAAGAAATGTTTTGGGGTCAAATGTCAATCTAAATAAGTGACATAATTGCAATGTTTTATTATTGTCCTTTTTTTTCTTTAATATTATTACAAATCTTTTCTTAATTTTTTGTGTACTGTTCATTTTAATCCAAATGTCACAATTATGTTTCTAATAGGTTTAAATTTACCTGTAAAGAGATGTTTTTGTAAACATGCTGTTCATTGTGCTTGATATTAAATTAGTTTTATTTGAAATAAGAAAATCTGTAGATGTTTTAAATTAGTAAAAAAACATACAGTGTTAAATTAGAATATTGTTAGTATTGTCTTTAATGAAAACAAAAAAGCAGGTGCTGTTAACTCCAGTCATCAGATTTCCACCAGCATGACAGTAGCCTAAATAAGTGGAATCAGTTAAATACTTCCAAAAGCACTTCACATCAAATCATTCTTCACAAATTCTCAAAACATTTTTGATAATTTCATATATAAATAATGCTTTAGTTCTTTGACTTACCATGAAATTCATGAGGGGAAAATTAGTATTCAACTATTAAAATGTTTTATTTCAAAATAAAATACATAGGTCAATTCTGCTGCTGAAATGGATTGTTGGTAACAGAGGCACAATTTATACTTAGGTCATTTCTAATTTTTTACTTTTGTGTGTATGTAAAGCATTACAAGAAAATTTAGCAAACGGGTACTGATCAATAAAACAAAAGGATTGATTTTCATCCATGAATACAGAGAAAAGTCATAAAATATAGAATAAAAATCATGAATGTATACCAACTCAATGATTATATAAAAGAATTTGAAACTTATTTGGGTAAATACGCGTGCATTTTCACAATGGAAAAGAAAACCTGATGAAAAAATTCAATGTAATACATTTTTATCATAGCCCAAAGTCAAAGCTTGTTTTTGCTTTAAAATTACAAGTAAATATAAGACAGCATTTTTATTAATGTTCTGAATATGTGACTTTAATATCAAGTTAAACTTTTTATTGTGTGTTGTAAAAAAGGTAGAGTATAAGGCTTTTTGTGATAAAATTGAAATCATTTCAAAATGGTTTATACCAAGGTATTGGAAAATTTCTGAATTTCAGGCACAAAAGATAGTAGATAACTAATAAAATCAAAATACATATAAAGCCTGAGATTATTTTCCAAGTTTTTTTTTTTTAGCAATTAGTTTTCATTTTAAGGTTGACAAGGTTTAAATTACTGAATGGTTATTTTACATAATGACAGTATAATTTCTATAATCAGTACTTTAGTCTAGATTAAAAGCTCCATAAGGGTAACCCAAAGTAAAACTTTTTTAAGACCATATTTTTCCAATGCAGGTATGGTTGGCAAACAAGGGAAGTTTTCATTCCCCAATGATACTGGGACTACTTTCTATCCAACAAATATAAAACTGGCTTAAACTCCTCATTAATTTTAATATCCAATAGAAAAGGTTTATCTTTTCATAGCCAAATATAAAACAATTAACCATTAAATCCTCAATTAACTATTTACAAATGATAAATTATTAAGACTGCTCTTCTGTGACATCTCAACAAACCTTAATCTGCAACCAATATAAAATATAATGTCTTAAAATTTGAATATATAAATTTTGATTAAAAATGATTGTATATCAATTCAGTTGCATATACTGAATTATCTAAATACTTATTTAATTTTTGACAAATTCTATTGTCTCCTTCCTCTACAATTAGTCAAAAATATATAAATTCCAACAACATTTTACTGTTGACAATTTGCACTGTAATTTGAAAAACTTATAAATCAAATGAGTGAATGTACATTCAATTCAGAAACAAAAAAAAATTAATTTTAAAAAGTTTACAACCAATATACAAGGTAGATAAAAAAATATAAATTCAAAGCATATAATATCTAAAGGATCACAAAAAAAAGATGGGGAAGAAAAATTGTACAAAATCAACTTACGTGACAGTAGTTGTGAAATCAGGAACTGGAATTTCAGTATTACTTTCCACTTCTGCAAGGATATCCTTGTTGATGCCACCACCATATTCCTCTGCTTGGCTTCGTGATTCTAAGTAGAAGACACGCCACTGCAGACAGGCAAATAATAGTTGGAAAAAGTCAGCTGGAAAAAAAAATAACAAAACTTCAAAGTTAAGTTGCATAGAAAATTAATAAACTGAAGAGCAAATTGCTAAGATTCATATTAAGAAAATATTAATGTATTATATTTACACCTAGCAAATCTCTAAAAAGTAACAAAATCATATCACTAAAATTATTTTCATTACTGAAGCTTTCTGCCATATATCATCAGAAATGATTGATTTTAATGGCACATCAACCCATCTAGGTTTATCTAATGCCTAGAGGTTATAGAATCACATTCATTATATTTTCATATTTACATTTTGTGTTGTTTCTTAAAAGATTGTGTTTTTTACAGGTGGCCCCACTGAATACAAGTATTTGACCCATAGATGGGACCCTAACAGGTACTACTACAGGTACGACTACTACTACTACACCAGGTTAGAATGGATATGGGAGTAATGACAATGAAAGGGTACTCTTCAGACCTTCAGAATTGGAGCCATACCATCAGAAGAGATACCCCTTTTTTTTTTCTTTAAGTTGGAAAATTGTCACTCCTCTGCAGAGGATATAGTTAGTATATTCTAAGCCCTGCCAAGAGGGCAGTCATCAGAAATACTAATCATTTCAGGAATAAAAAAAAAATCACAAAGCAATGAATACAATATAAAATACAAAATCTATTGTCAACAGAAATTATTTGAGAAGCCATTCTTTACAAAAATTGTCCTTTTAAATGATGATTCATTAAATTAATGAACTGAGGAACAAATTGCTAAGATTCATATCAAGAAAATATTAAAGCATTATATTTAAACCTAGCAAATCTGTAAAAAGTAACAAAAATTATACAAAACTAAACAAGCTCTAAGTACATATAAAACCTAAAAAATGACTAGATAGTGGGGAGGGCTATGAATGTCAAGCAAATACTCTTCCTCTGACATTTGTAGTTTAAATCTATTTATTTATTCATTCTTAAATTCCTTCTCAAATTGAAATGCATCTTAAAGGCCATAAAATATAACATTTAAACTATTAAATCATGATTATTTAGGAAAAGTCTAATACTACAATTAACAAGGTTTTTTTAACATACTGACATTTACATCAATTTTATTTTTATAAGAAATTATTATACTTTTAAAATTCTCGTCATTAATTTTAATTGAATATGCCCAGACACACTCTTGATATCAATCAGGTGATTCAACAAATACCAACAACAAAATACAAGTCCTTTTTTTTTCTTATGATATAAGATGTAAAACTACATTTTTTAAATAACTAGAAAATGAATGAAAACAAACAAAATAAAAATAGGTAATCATGATAAATTTATTTTTTATATTCTTTTATATAAACAAAACTGCTGTTCCAAAGAGAATGAGAAAGTAAGAAATTTACTTACCCAAGAGAACATAAGCTGATGGAGGAGATGTATAACTCGGTAAGAAAAGCCATTGCTGAAGAGATAGCTTTAAAGTAGTATGCCATGGATAAGCTGTAAAAAAAACACAGGCAGATAATATGCAGTTACAGACAGGTTACAGTAAAATTATAATCTATATTATAATCATCTGATTTCTGTAGAAGAGTGGGCTGAAAAGCTCATACGATGATGTCATATCTGCTGTTGAAGACTTTTTTTAATCAAAGGAATCCAAGCACTGCAACACCAATGGAAGAAGTGCATGGACCACATGGGAGATTATATTGAGAAAAAAAAAACAAAAAAAAAACTCATTGTCATTTTGTCCCATTTCATGAGTATCTTGGTCAGCCTATGAACTTTTCAGCCAATCCCATATATTTTATTGAAACACATTAAAAGTAAAAAACACATAGTATGATTTTTATCTTGATACCAATGAAATACACTTAACTAGGGGAATAAAACAATTTCCAGTCCAATCAATCCAACAGTTACTAAGTAATTTTTAATTAAGTATAAAATGATAACAAAAATTAATAAAACAGAAAGCAATTAATCGAAAAAGAAAAATCAGCAAAAATCTAAAAAATTAACAAACATAATGATTTATACTAAATCAATGAGGCCTTCTATAATTTCTTTTTTAAATAAAATAAAAAAAATAAAAATGAAAATAAAAAACATCAGTTTAAACCATCTTACATCATAGCAGGTAATTTTTTTAAAAATCAAATGCTAATTTCCAAGAAGAGGATTAATAAAAGAATTACTTACACAGACAGAGTCCCAATGGAAAGCCAAGGGAAGACATATACTGAAGAGGTAGTAGAATTGTAAGCACAATAACATATATGGGCCATAAGTAGGCATTGCCACGACGATTCAACAAGAGCAATACACCCAGAAATATTGCATAGAGCACAGAATAGGCATCTACACGGACACTGATAGTAATGGCTGTAATGATGTAGCAAAGCTAAAAAGAAAAAAGAATTAGTCATTTTAAAATTAAATGTTGCAGGTCTTATCTGTGAATGAAATATATTGAATATATTAGAAATTGTAAGAAAGATACTTGCTTGAACTGAAACAGAGGAAGTCACCACGATGTAATGACTAAAGTACTGGACTGCAGCTTTGAAGTAAGCAAATTTAAACTACAGTTGCACTATTACATTCACTTTAAGACTGATACCTTTGGGAAAGCTATGAACTTCATCATCCCTCCAGCTATCGTTTAAATAATATCAATGCTTTTTCATTCAGGGTTTTCAGGCTATTGTCTTCATTTTTATTGTTATATTCACAACGTTTTAGACACTTCGTAATTTGGCCTTCTTCAGGTGTTTTTCATTAAACTCGGGAGCCTACATGGAACTTCAAACTATGTCCTTTGTTTAATCCACAAAGGAAGCTTGATCTGGCCATACTGAGTAACAATACAAGAATCAGACCAAGCAACCCCAGAGATTAAATAAAAGACATAGTTTGAAGTTTTGTGTAGGCTCTAGAGTTCAACAAGAAACACCTGAAGAAAACCTGAGGACATATCAGCCAAAATATTGTGAATATAACGATAAAGATGAAGACAATAATCTGAAAACTTTGAATGATAAAAATCGTCTCAGAAATTCAGACAGCTAGTATCACTATTGTTCTTCTATAAGGATGGCTATGGCATTAAATGACCTATGAAGGTTGATATGCCACTTAACTAAACCAAACCTATACTGAAACAGACGGCAGAACAATATACATATATATTAATGCAATGCATGTGTGGTTAAAAAGAACAAACAAGAATGTATGAATCTATTAAAAAGTTTTCCTTGTGTACATACCAAGGATCATAAATCCATATCAAATGAAAGTAGAATTTGTCCAAAAGATTCAACAATTTGAGCACTTTTATTAAACAATATGAATTAAAAAAATTGAAATACTCAAGACTATACAAATAAAAAAACAATAAGACCTTCTTCAAATGAAAACAGAGTTCTAAATGTATTTAATAATTAGAATTTTTCTATTCCTCATATTACTGTGACATCAACTAGTGCCTCACCAACTAAGACCATTCTCTTTTGAATCACGAACATTGCTCAATGTCAACTAATGCTTCAATGGCCAATATCAACTTTGTTTATAACAAATATCTAAAGAGACAGTTCATCACACCATTCTTCATATAGTTTGAGACAATGAAAATTAACCTAGTCTAAATTCTGTAAAAATAAACTATACCATTCTAGAAAATGGCTGAAAACAGAGCTAAAAGCATTTAAAACCTTTAGTTACTGAAAATCAAAAGGAATAGGCAGTTTGTAACAGTATTTTCAAAGTACACTCATTTCTTTTTTGTATGTAGATTTTTAATCATTCATTTATATACATGCATATATTTAAATGCAGAAACCTAACCAAGAAAGTTTTTATTAAAACTAAATGTTTACCAACTAAGTCAATGAATTTTGCTCGACACATTTAGATATATTTAAAATCCTTAATTTTAAATAAGGTGTGCCCTGAATAATATAGAGTCCAAATTTAATAGATGAATAATAATGCCATTTTAGTTTCAATCCTTTTTATAAAAATTCCGATATAAGAAATCAAATATTGATTAAAAATAGCTGGTCTAGTTTTAAATCAACCTTTATGGGTTATTTAATGCCAACACCATCCTTTAGAAGAATAGTAGTGGTACTATTTAACCCATAGCTGAAGTGGGGATAACAGAATTCATAATTTTCTCAAGGGTATGAGTCCTAAAGTGAACATAATAGCACAACTCGAGTTCAAAATCATTTACTATGATGTCACAGTTAACCACAACACCACAGGGATTCCCCCCAATAATATTGGGACATCATTTAAAATCCCACTTTTTTTAAAACCTTCTCTTCAATATAAAAACAAATTATAAAAATGTAGAAATATATATCCGCAAGCAAGTACAACATCCAGCAAAACGATCTCTCAGATTTGATAGATGCATTTTTAAAAAAACAAAAAAAAATTCATTCAAAATTCAATTTTACTTCAAGAACAATATTTGCTATTTTGTTTTATGCTGGCCTTTGCGAGGTATACACTCCTGAAGCCTCACCCAATCATTGCATCTAGTATTGCTACAAATTTATAATGAATAAAATCTTAGGTCATTGGTTGTCTACTGCCCATGTTTAAAGACTTAAGCCTTTAGATATTCACAGAGGAAATAATCAGAAAGGAATAGGTCAGTCGAATGAGTCAGCCATAGAATAAGTTTTAATCATAAACACATTGTTCACCATTCCTTGCCATAAATGGCAACTGAAATGGTATTACTGCTGATGCTCAAAGACATATCTCTCAGCCACTTACCAATAATAGTACCTGCATGATGGCAATCTTAAATCTAAAAGATAATTTTGCTGGACTATTTATATAAAAAAAATAAATTGTAAAATAATATAAGTTTCACTAATTAAAGAAAGATTGAAAAAAATGCTGAGTAATATATATCAATTAATGTTACAATGACAATGAATAAACACTGGTAATTAAACTTACCTCAAGACCAAATTTATAAAAGAAATAATTTGCAAAATATTTCAAGCACTCCACAATCCCTTTGTCAGCATCTGCACGCTTAATATTGGTAAAGATAATTCCAACACTTGGCTTCTTGTATTTTGGATGGTTGTAGTGTTGTCGTTGGTGATAGTGTACAATTGATTGGAATGCTATCACTATCAAGATGGCAACATAATTCTATAAAATAAAGAATATAGAATTTAATATTTTCAATGCAAAACTGAAAGTATTTCTTCCCTCTACTTGAAAAATATTTTTGTACTGAAAATTTCTATTTATTGCAGACAAGCTGTCAAATTAGTTTAACCTTTGGCTTTAAAGGTTTTTACTAAATTGAATTTTTTTTAGAATCTTCAAAATCTGAAAACAGAGGTGTTTTATATAAAAAAAAAACAATATGCGAGTTCCCCTAAGTGGTCAATATTGGTTTCAACAGATCAACAAGATTTTCCAGAGGGTTAAAAATCATCAGGAAGAAAGCTTGATTTTAATGGCATGGCATGCCATACTATCTAGGGGTATTTTATGCCTAGAGATTAGGGAATTGCTTTTATTGTAACACATCACTCAATGTTCTAGGCCTGACATATAGATAGCACCACTAATAAAAAAAAAAAAAAAAAATCAATAAAAGTTTTATAAATTACTAACCTTCAAATGACACGTGTCAAAATGTGTGCCCAATCAGATTATTAGTTTACAATTTATAGTTATTTAAATGAAACTACTGTTGCAAATTTTCAAAACGATGGAAAAATCTGAATTTTGTGTGTTGATAAAGCATTGCTTTCTGGTGGGGGGAAAAAATACTGTTCAAGCAAAGCAATGACTTGATATGTGTTATTCGGACTCTGCTCCATCAGAAACAAAAGTTAAGAGGTGGTATACTGACATTAAATGCGGTCATACAGACATAAATGATGCTAAACACTCAGGTCATCCAAATTCAGCAGTTGTCCCAGAAAACACCAAAAAACTCCACAAACTTGTTTTGGCCAATCATAAATTGAAGTTGCATGAGATAGAGTTGAAGATATCAGAAGACAGTGTATTCACAACTTTGCATGAACATTTGTCAATCAGAAAGCTGTGTTCAAAGTGGGTCCTGCATTTGCTCACAGTCAATCAAAAACAACAACACTTCGACAATTCTGAGCATTGTTTGCAATTGTTTGAACACAACAAAAATGAGTTATAGCATAAATGCAGTGGATGAAACATGGATCCACCACTTCACTCCAGAGTCAAATCAGCAGTCAGCTGAGTGGACAGCAGCAGGTGAAAGCTGTCCAAAGCAACCAAAGAAACAAATATCAGCAGGTAAGGTTTTAGCCTCCATATTTTGGGATGCGCTAGGTATTTTGTTCATTGATTACCTTGAAAAAAGAAAAACCATCAATGGCAAATATTATATAGCATTATTGGCGCATTTGAAGGATGAAATTGCCAAAAAATGGCCACAAATGAAGAAGGAAAAGGTGCTCTTTCACCAAGACAATACACTGTGTCACTTGCAACAATTGCAAAACTACGTGAATAGCACTTTGAATTGCTTCTGCACCCACCCTATTTTCCAGATCTGGTCCCCAGTGACTACTGACTGTTTGCAGACCTCAAAAGAATGCTCCAGGGAAAGAGATTTAGCTCCAATGAAGAAGTGACATTGGAAACTGAAACATATTTTGAGGCCAAAGACAAATCGTTCAACAAAGAAGACATTGAATTGTCAGAGAAGTTATTGGAATCAGTGTATCACCCAAGAAGGAGACTACGTTGATAAATAAAGTCGAATTTTGCCAAAAAGTTGTTTTATGGGTTAGGCCTGGGACTTATTGAGTGATTTTTTACATACATTTTTGTGCAGTAATTTCCAAAGGGTTTTTTTTTTTGCACACAATATATGATAACAAGCATTCCTATCTATCACAAATAATTTGCACATAATTGTATGGTTTCAAGTATTACTATCTAATACTGATAATTATATAGTTTCAAGTAATTATTTCTATTTAATAATAGTCATATGATTGCACACAGTTATATGGTTTCAGAAACTAATGATAATAATCTTTAGTCAACAATTATAGCTTCAAATAACTATTCTTAATACAAATATAATTTACAGTTATATGACATCAAGTATTCATATTGAATGCAAATAATTTTTAAACAGATCTACTTGATCCATAAATGGGAGCCTAATAAGTATTATCACACTGGATCAGAATGGACCAAGTTACAAATAAATACACCACACTCTCCAAATCACCAGAACCAGAGCTTTATCATTAAATCCAGTGTAGTGTCATACCCAAAATACACACATTTTTTTTTTGGTTAGGGTGATCCTCAGAAGGTAATACAGCCAATATATTCTAAGCCTCGTCAATAGCCCAGGGGGAAGAGAGAGTAAAAATTGTATAAACAAAGTTGTAAGTCATCCAGCTTTAACCTAAATGTTCAAATTTCTGACCTGATATTAAATTGTCTTATCTATGATATTATAATAATTAGAGATTTAAAGCAAAAGTCAAGTTTGTTTTAGGATCTTTTTTATTATTGTTATTCTCTTTTTGCTTACAATAATCATATTTTTTTTTGCATTTACCTACTGACAAAATATAAGCTGGGTTTAGACCACCATGTGACAAGTTGGTTTTATCCTACCAATTGGCACATGTTACATTGGCTACACCTATAGCTCTCCTGTTCAGTATCAGGGTCCCTCATATTTATTGCCATTGCATGCATGAACAGGCCAAATCACTTGACATCCACAGCAGGTAAGATTTTGCCATCACTGTCTCAAAGAATGAAATGTCAGTTATGATTAAATCAACATGAAGGGAGTGATAATCAAAAACTTTGTTGACTAGAGTTAAGTGGGAACTGAAAAATTATTTTAAAAAATAATGCCAGTATATCAGTTTCCATTAAAACAATTAAAACAGAAAATTACCTGGCAAAAATTAATTGGATTATATAAGATTTTTTTAAAAATTTTTAACCAAAATAAAACAGATAATTCAGACCCTGAAGTTCTGACATTCTTGTTCAAAGATTTAAAAAGCATCTTTTTAATACATTGTGAAATACACCAATTTCTAGACATGCAGAAACCAATGATAATTATTCTCTTTTGCACTGAAAAATGAGATAATAGAATTTATAAATTGGAATTTCATTAAAAACTGATCCATTTATTACCATTAACATTTCTAAAATAGGATATCCCCAGAAACCCCAGACACACTATACAAACATGCATTTTTTTTTAAATTTAAGAAAAAAAAAATACTAAAACAAAAATGTAAAAAACTAACCTTAAGATAATCTGGTAATTTAGCAGATGAAACTTTTTCTAAGCCAATCCAAATGTTATTATCAATTGTGTGATTGAATGGATATGATGCAGGAATGGTGTCATTCCCAGACTGTACCTGAAAAAGAATAATATAACAATTATGAAAGTAATAATTTTACATCAAGATTAGGGATATATTACAATAGTACTCACAAAAGAATTTAAAGTGTGCACTCAGCAGAACTGGTTTATAAAAGATTATATATGTTCTAAAATAAGAAAATTGCAAAGTAAAACTTGCTTTGATTGGTTGATTGTCATATCAACATTTGTAGGTTATATAAAAACAAATCCTGTTTATATACATATATTAAATATATATGATTTATAAACAAATAGTTTGTAGGTAACATTTTAAAATGAGCCAGGACTCATTTGTTTGTACATAGTTAAATAGTTTCAAATATGGCTATTTAACACTAATAATTCTGTTCAAGATTATTCATTCATTTACACACAGTTAAATAGTTTCATGTGTTAGTATTTAATACAAATAATTCCATTTGACTCATAGCTGGAATAATAACAGGTACTACCACTCCAGGTCAGAGTGAATCTAGAAGTAATAGAAATGAAGAGGTCCTCTACATTCCCCAAAGCTCCAAGATGAGAGCCTTACCATCAGATGGTTTAATGACATATCCAGGACACTCAAGTGGAGAGATGTCTTACCTTTCTACAGAGAAGCTGTTAACACATTCTACAGCCAACTGGGATATATAAAGGCATAATGATATATGACAATGAATTTAGCAGGAACGTAGAAGATAGAGAGTATAACAATGTACTTAAGACAGTGTTTAGTAGAAACAGTTAAGAACTGACAATTTAGTTTAACAGCAGTCAATGGAAACTAATACTTACAGTACAATTTGATTGCCAATCAGCAATCCTTGCCACTGACATCTGAAATGATGCTTTTGCTAACAGAACCAGTGCTGTCCAAATCTGCAAGATGTGGGACAGCAACAACCGACCTTTTGGTAGAGGCAGGAAGAAGGCCAACATTATCACGTAGACGGCACTAATGGCTGAAACCTGAAACATCAGAAGAATAAAGTCTTTTCAAGAAGATTAAAGATGAAAGGGGTAAATAAAACAACTTCAAATTTGGCTAAAAATTAATATCCCATCAAGCCTAGCAATCACCTACTACCTCTGACTTAGGTTACACTTATTGCAATGGTTATCATTGAAGGAAATGGAATCGCCAACCAGAGTTCAAATCCTGGACAGGGCTGTTCATGTTAAACTTTAAGTTAATACTCAAGATAAGATATGAAACCATCTGTTCCCCCACTAAGATATTGGTAAATAGTAGGGTTGACTGAGTTTTCTAATCTTGATAAAGTAAAAGTCTAGGAGAAGGAAAACTTTGAATTCAAATCTACTTTACTCTCCTTAAAAATTGACCTTGTGTCGCATCCTGATCATGAAGGGGTTGGGTAAATACACAGTACTCACAAAGACAACCATATTTTATATTTGACTGAAATGGTCAAGATCATTGGCATTGGGATAAAAATGTTGGATCCAAACTTTTCCTTAAAAGTATTTGTGTGAAAGTGATACAAGCCATTTCAACTTGTAGGGGTCTCATAGGTTGTCAAAGAAAGGGTTAAGGAGATGAAAAGGTTATCACATGATCTCAGTGATAAAAGAACAAACAATGTTACAAAAGCCTACTCATGCTTTATTTCAGATGTTAAACCTTCAAACTGGTAAGGAACAACAGATGGAGTGGTTTCCTTCATTGATAGAAGAAAGAATTGCTTTCCCTTAGAAACTGTCACCCACTCCCAATAGAGGAGTTAGCTTCACTTAAGTCCCAAATAATTTGCCATAAATCTTTGTTATCAGGTGTTCAAACAAGAGCAGGGATCATAAAAGTCAATTCAAAACATGCATTCCAAAAAGAATTTTCATTCGACAAATGCTAAGTTAGTCATTCCTTTTTAGTCACTTCTTTAATAACATTAACTCTTTAAAATTTTGAAAACATTCAAACTTTTTCTCCTGACAATGACCTAAGGCTGAAATTAGTTGAGAAAAATTAAAAACATAACTACAAAAAAAAACATTTTTATTATCTTATCACTTTTATTCAGCTGTCTTCATCTCTTTTACAATTACTAAACAACTATAGTCATAAAACTACAACTAGGGAGTTAAAAAAATTTGTCAAGTGCATTAATGAAAGAGCAGCACTTAATTTGAAACACTGACCTCCTCTGCAGCCACTACCATCACAGTTAAGCCGACCACTTTGAAGATGTGGATCTCAATCAGCCTCCATAAATATTGAGATACGCAGTTCCACGTAACACTTCCTCTTCTCCAGAGAGTTCGAAAACGTGCCACAAATTCTTTCCGCCAATCTAAATTTTAAATAAAAAAAAAAATAAAAAGATAAAAAAAAAGCTCAGTTAAATATACATCAGATGGAATAAAAGACAATGACCAGCTATTCAAATACAAATAAAACAATAATGAAAAGAATTGATATTTAAATAAAAAAAGCAATAAGTTTCATTAACAGTATAAACAATAAATAAGAATATTACTGATATATCATTAAATCAAACATTTTACATTTTATATATTAAAAAAAGTTTAATTTCAAAACAAGCATGAATCTTGGGGTTTTAATTCTGATCTTCTACAAGAAACCTCAAGTGAAAGATTACTCATATGAATATAAAATAAAATGAATAATGAAAGAAAATATTTCAACTATATAAAATTATGATATTACAACAATTAATATTAATCAAATTACAATTTTACACACTACATAATAATTAGGTTGAACTCTAAAAATGATAAATTTATACATACGTCTATTTAGCATCCTTATTTCAGATTCAGTATCAGAAGTGGTCAGACCTGTGTCTTCAGTAATGTGACCTTCCTCAGCTGTCACATCTATTGATTCTGCATTTGTAAATTCTCTTCTAAAAAACAAAGAGGGAATTTAATAAGAACATCAACAAGACTGATATTACATTGATGATATAAAAAAAAGGAGAAAAGGAAAAGAAAGAGATAAAAAAAGAAAAGATATGCAATAATGGATTCTAGGATTAAAGTCTGGTATCCTTCAGCCATGTTCTTGTTTTCAGATAGGACACAGCAAAAAAAAAAATTTATTTCTCTTCTCTTAATAGTTAAGCTTAAGCCTGCAATGACACTGGTTATAAGAACTAAGTAATTTTTGCAAATACACATGAACCCCTACTCAATAAACAGATTGATTGATAGATTCTAAAGGCATGTCAACCCATCTAGGGTTATTTTATAACTAGAGAATACATTCATTGTACATTCATATTTACATTTTCTTATAGGTGTTTCTAAAGGATTTTTTTTTGCACTGTTCAATCTAATACAAATAATTTCTAAACATATCTATTTGACCCAAAACACTACCACTATGGGTCAGAGTGGAACTCAAAGTAATGGCAATGAAGGGGTGCTCCACATTCCCCAGAACTAGAGCCTCACTATCACATACAGTTTAGAGTCATGCTCAGGAAACTCTTTTTTAGGAGATCTTACCTACAGTCAGTATATTCCAAGACCCAATAACTGGACATCTTAAACCCTTTTCACATGGCAAATCAACCAGTGCCACTCAAGACGAGGAAAAGTTGAAAATTATTTCAATTAATGTGTCTTCAGTAACAAAATAAAAATTTACAATTTAAAATTCATCACAATTCAAATGCAATGGATAGAATCTAACAAAAGCAAAATATATTTTAGTTGAAATTGATGAATCACATTAAAAGATAATGCTGGTAATAATATTGATAATACACAGAAAAATAAGTGTAGGTTATGTGGTGACAGATAAAACAGTTGATCCCATGAGTGAATGTAGTAAACTGGTACAAAAGGAATATAAAACTAGACATGACTGGGTGGGATAGGCAATCCACTGGGAATTGTGCAAGAGAATAAATTTTGACCATTCTAAGAAATGGTATATGCACAAACGAAAATCTGTCCTAGAAAATGAGCCATATAAAATCCTCTGCGATTTTGAGATAAAAATGGAACAGCCAATTTCAGCCAAAAGACCAGACCTAGCATTAGTTAACAAAAGAACTAGTTATCTTGTGGATTTTGCTGAAAATAAAAGAAACAAAAAAAATAGACAAATACTTGGATCTTGCCAGGGAGTTGATAAAACATGGAACAAGGTGACATTGATACCAATTGTAATTGGTACTCTTGGAATAGTCCATAAAGGCCTGGAAAAGAGACTGCAGGAATCAGTTTGGTTTCTTTGCTTAATGGTATATCAACTCTTATGGGTTACTTAATGCCAAAGCCATCCTAATAGAAAGACAATAGCAGTGTCAGTTAACCCATAACTGGAGGGATAAGGGATTTCATAACTTTTCACATAGTTGGTTGGTTGTTTGGGTTTTATGGCATATCAACCTTTGATGGTTATTTAATACCAAATCCATTTTTATACAAATAATCATTTCTATTTCAAACCATTCAGTTTAACATGAGCACACAATTTGTCAAAAACATCTCTATTTCAAACAATTCTGTTTAGTCAAACAGTTCTAATTCAACCAATTCAGTTTAGAATAAGTATAGATTTTGTTAACACATAGATAAATATCAAAACAATTCAACTTACCATAAGTATAGTTGGGTTTTATGGCATATCAACCTTTGAAAGTAATTTAATACTAAATCCATTTTCATACAAATAATCAGTTCTATTTCAAACAATTCAGTTTAGCCTGAGTACACAGTTTAATTGTCAAAAACATTTCTATTTCAAGCTATTCAATTTAGTCAAACAGTTCTAATTCAAAGTATTCAGTTTAGCATAAGTACAGTTTCAATGTCAAAAACAGTTCTACATCAAACAATTCAGTTTAGAATAAATACGCAGATTAGTTCTATTTAACCCTAGATAGGGCCCCATCAGGTGCTTCAACTCCGAGCCAGAGTGGACCTGGGTGCGATGGCAATGAAGGCATGTTCCACATTCCCCAAAGTTCCAGCATCACTGAAACCACACCATCAGATTGTTTAGTGTCATATCTAGGATATTCATTGGGGGAGTCTTACTCCTCTGCAGAGATGCAGTCAGTGTATTCTACAGCCCCAACCGACTGGGCAACTTTACACCTGGTATTTGTCCTACAAAAATAAATGAACAAATAAATAAAATTAAAAAAAAAATTTTTTTTTTTTTTTACCTGTATCTTTCAAGTCCACTGAGGTGCATGAAAGGTTGGTGGAAATAGTGCACTTGGATGATGATGACAATAAGGAAACTTGTTGGAGTGAGCAGTTTAACAAAAAGACCTTTCACGTCATATTGCTGTAAGCCAAGGTCACGAAGTCTGACAATAAAAGAAAAAGTCAATCATATGAGAGAGAGAGAGAGAGACAGCAGCTTGAAATAGGATTCTCAATATTATATGATAAAATAAGTAGAAACAATATTTTAGATAATCACTTGTCTTTTCTACCATTTGGTCTTTCTGTGCATTTATACAACTTCAGAATTATAAAATATTTCATCTTAATAATAAAAAGGATTTAATTAGGGATTTTTTGCAAACAAAATTATATGTCCTTAAGAAGGTTGATTTGAAAAAACCTTTCATTTGATTTTGAGACAATTTTTTTTATTTTTCTACCCTTTTAAAAGATGGGACCAGTCCAAGGTACCAGCAACAGAGAGCCATCTAGGACACCAAGTACTAGGGACCATATATCATGTGACTAAGGGACTTACTTTCTAAATATTTTTGCATACACTTATATCAAGTATTCCTATCTAATACAAATAATTTGCAAATATTCAAAAGATTTTAAGTATTTCCATCAAATACAAATAATCTATACACAACAATATGGTTTCAAGTAACCATTTCTATTCAATAATAATCATTTATGAGCACACAGTTATATTATATCAAGCATTCTTATTTAATGCTAATAATTTTTAAACATCTGTTTGACTCATAGATGGGACCTTAACAGGTATTACTACTTCAGGTAAGAGTGGATCTGGGAATAGTTGCAATGAAGGAGTACTCCACATTTCTCAAAGATCCAGAATTGGAGCCTTACCGCCAGATACAGTTTAGTGTCATGGTATACTTTTTAATAATGGCACTTCAACATAGCTGCCATTATTGGTAATACATTTTAAAACACTACAGCAGAACTTTATGAACACCCAATATGTATTTACCCAACCCCTTTGCCACAGGTAGGATGTGACACAAGGTCAATTTTTAAGCAGAGTAAAACTGGTTTGAATTCAGTTTT
This sequence comes from Sepioteuthis lessoniana, assembly GCA_963585895.1. Lineage (NCBI taxonomy): Eukaryota > Metazoa > Mollusca > Cephalopoda > Myopsida > Loliginidae > Sepioteuthis > Sepioteuthis lessoniana. The sequence goes on from OY757915.1 coordinate 66,074,091, forward strand.
CTTTCTCCTAAACTGGTTTCGTTACCAAGGCTAGAGAAATCAGCTTGCCCTACTATTTACTCATAGTGGGAAGGAGAAGAGATGGATTCATACTTTTCTCAAGGGTATTAGCATGAAGTGAAATGCAAACAGTTTCCTCCAGGACTTGAACTCAGGTCACCAATTCCATTTTCTACAACAATAATCATTACACTAAGTGTGCTATGAACACACTGTAAAAATACTATACTTTAAAGAACACTGAAATACAACTTGTCTACAATGTCAGGATCTTTAAGTCTAACTCTGTCAAAAGGTTTATACCTAAGTTCAAAAGGAGATAAATGGATACTGCAAATGAAGTAGACTTTCCTAACTCCTTGATATTAAAAACATTAAAGAAATACTTACATTTCTTCTGAGAGGCCAGTGCCATTTTTCCAGTAACTTGGGAACTGACTGAACTGGTAGGTATAGATCATACACAGCACACACATGGAGTAAATGATAACCACCCACCAAAATACATACATCGTCACACGCCATATTCTGTAGGATAGCTATAAGATGAAAAGTAATATTTCCTTTGTAATAATGTATAACAAAATATATGGTATATTTAACAAGCTAATCATTTATGATGATTGATGTAGAAGAGATCTTATTTGTAAGAAGGCAAATTTTGGGGTTCAAATGTTGAAGTACAATAATATGATCAAACTGAATCATATTTGTTAAATCTTAAATGAAAATATGCACAGCTTAGCAACTGCAATAATAATAGATAAGTCATTGCTAATTTGAAAAAAAATTATAAAGCCCATCTCAATACATTTTGAACAAAATGTTTTTGATAAAACAAGTTTGTGCAAGAGCAGCTCCATATTTACCATGCCTAGCTCTGGTTTCTTTGTTTAATGGCATATTATCTTTCATGGGTTATTTAATGCCGAACACATCCTTGTAGAAGAACAGTAGTGGTACTATTTAACTCACGGCTGCAAAGATAAAGGGGATCATACCTTTTCCAAAGATATTAGTCTGAAAGTAAATATAACAGCATGACCAGAGTCTGAACTTAGTCACTACAATGTCATAGTCCAGCATGTTAGCCACTGTGCTATGGAGACTCCCCCTTGCCTGGGTGACATTTTTTTTTTAAATAAGTCATATGATATAAAATGTAACAAGCAAAAAGAAGAAAAAAAAATTTTTTAAGTGAAATTTATTCTCTAATGAAAATAAGTCATCACTCTTACCTGGAAAGCAAGTATAAAATATAAAAAGAAGATGAGGTAAATGAGTCTGTACGCTACTTCATCTTGGATGGCTATTGTGAGCATCATCCCAGCACATATGAAAATCCAATATTTACAGAGAAGAGACCACACGTAGCGTCCTAAAACAGAGAAATATTTACAGGTTATATTAACTGGAGTAGTGATTTACGTAGACAATAAACACCTTAATTTTCCTTCTGAAATAAATGCAAAAATAAATGCTCATATAAACCAACACAACATAAAATTTGCATCCAGATCAAATGTATAATAAGCTTTAAATTCCTCAAAAAATTTTGAAGGAAAAAAAAGATCATTATAGATCTTTGCATGTGTCAATGTGTTAAATTTACTTAATAATAATAATGAAAAATGCAAACATTTCACCTGAAGTACCATATTTAATAGCCTATAAAACACAAAATATCACATAGTATGCATACAGACAAGAGTATCACAAAGTAATATTATCACTAAAACTGAACAGCAAAAAGCAGAGCTTTTAAAAATTTTTAATAAGAATGTGTGTCATTACTGAAGTTTTGTTAGCCAAACCAAGCATATAATTCAAAATGTCAATACTTCAATGAAAAATCTAGTTAATTCTTAATGCAATGGTACATATAGATTATCATAAGACAATTTGGAAAGCTCTGTCTTGGGGGATAGTCCCTGATAAATCAGGCAATAAATATGATATATATATACAAAAATAAGTTATTCCCCTTGAACTCTGTTAAATATGAAAAATCATGGGTTAAATGTTTTTTTAAACCTACCAATCAAAATACTAGGGTGAGTCAAAAGTTTTGCAATATTTTGGTACATGCGAGTTTGCAGAGTGTATATCACATGATCAAAGCAGTTCAAGCAATAGAAGGTAGTATTGTGGTAGATGATGCACTGACATGTTGTGCATTACTTCAGTGTGTGTGATTTGAAAGACATACACATGAATATGCAACATATTCTAATTCAGGGACTTATTCTTTACAATTTTGAAGAGGGTCATAATGCTGTAGAACCAACTAAAAACATTTGTTGCACAAAAGGTGAAAATGCAGTTGATCATTGTACAATAAACAGATGGCTTAATAAATTTTCCTCAATGATCAGAAAAGTTGAGGTAGGCCTAAAACCATAGATTCTGAGATCATGCTCCAAGCCAGAGATGCAAATCCAATGTGTATCATTCAGAGAGTATCAGGTAAAAATATGGCATCTCACAGGCTAATGTGGCATATCACCTACACAACCTCGGCAAAAGCATGCGGAGTTGCTGAATTGTGCTCCGCATTACCAAAATATACCAAAACTTTTTGGACTCACTCTAGTACTTTAACTGAACCTGCAGAAACTGAAACAAAAACTCTAGTCAATCCAAGAAACAGAATAAAAAATTAATGAGTTGCAGATTCTTGGAAAATGTTATATAATTTTCTGATACTTTTGTAATATCCAGTTTGAATATTTATTGACGACCTCTAATTGCTATATTTCCTAAAAATCAGGATTTAGAATAGTTTTTAATACATGGGAAATTTACTATACTTATAATAATGTATAAGATTCCCTCTAGAAAAATTACAGAGATATTTAAATCTAAATATTTTGCTACAAGTTTCATTGAATATATTGACAATTAATTATCAAAAATTTCTCTACTTTGCCTTCTCCATTTAAAAAAAACATGACTGATGTTATAGCAAATGAACTAGAAACATAACTCTAGATTATTATAAATGCTTACCACATAAATAAATACGACCTTCTTTCAATTTTAGAAATTATCTTAATATATTTGACAGAAACAAAATGGATATAATGTCTATAATTTGAAAAAATTTCACTAATATTCCAAATTTTCTTCAAACAACTGTACACCATTTGTATACTTCAGGTTAACATTCTTCAAATATAAAATGAAGGGCATACATTTATAGAGATGAGGTCTACATAACTGACAGGGAGTGCCGCTAGAGAATTATAAAATTGAAATATTTGATATATATCAGTTACTCAAGTAAATAGGTCACAGGCTGATAGATATTTCAAAACCTTATGGTTTTTTCTTTAACAAAAAAGATATTAGAAAAGTCCCATTTATAAATTGGAATCATATGATTATACATACAGTAGTACAATTTATTTTGTGTACCTAAGACTATAAAATAAACTGGTCCAGTTAGTATATTAGCAACCATTTTTATGAGAAAAAAAAAAAGAATTTTTTTCCCCTAATAGATTATACAACTAACAACTAAATAATAGATTTATTTTAACAGGATGTCAACCCATCTGGGGTTATTCAATGTCTAGGTTAGGGAATTGTATACAATGTACATTTATAATTACATTTTTTGCACCTGGTTATATAATATCAAGTATTACTATCCAACACAAATAATTTGCACACAGCTGTATAGTTTCAACTAATTATTTCTATATACTAATAATTATTTGTTTACAAATAGTTATATGGTTTCAATTAATTAATAATTCTTTGTCAACAATTATAACTTCAAGTAACTATTCTTACAATAAATAATTTACAATTATATAGTATCAAGTATTCTAATACAAATAGTTTTTAAACAGATCCATTTAGGTCAGAGTGGACCTGTGAGTAATGACAATGAAGGGGTTCTTCCACATTTCCCAGAACTGAAGCTTCTTCATTAGTTGTAGTTTAGTTACCAACTCAGAACATCTCTTTTCTAGGGATGAGAAGGGTCTTATTCTTCTGCAGGAGATAAAGTCAGCATATTCTAAACCCCACTGACAGGGCATCTGACAAATAAAAAATGGATCTTATAGGAACAAGAATATGAAGGATTTAAATTTCGCAAATAAAAAATTTTAAATCGAATTGAAGTTCTTTAAATTTGGAACATTTGAGAATGAAACTTCTAATTTTTTTAAAGAACCTTTAATAATACAGAATAAACAAAGATATTTGAAGTTTTATAGATTATAGAGGAAACAACAACTTATTTAATTCTCTTCAAAAGACTATTCCTGCCAAACAGGGGTGGTCTCATGCCCCACCCATTCTCTATGAAAACAGGGACCTCACTCAACTACATATCAATTTTCATAAAGTAGAATTCATAGAAAATATTTGAAAACCACCCTTTCACAGCTCCCAAGTAAGCTTGCTATCCTCCACACTCTTCCAGTCAGAGGGTTCAAGGGAAGTATTGCCAACCCTGCTGGCAAATATTAAAGGCATTTCATAGATTTTGAAGACTTATATAAAGATAATTAAAATTTCTCTTTAAACTCAGAAGTTTTAGACTTTGTCAATATCAAAAGGTTATTGATGAAAAGAAAACCTATGCAAAATGAGAAAAAAAATTCAATTGCTTTATTTCATTTGTAACAATTCAATCATTTTTTTTAATCATGTTTAAAGCAATAGCTGATACATAATGCAGTTACAAACATTTTTGAAGTGAAAGCTATGGCTCATAAGTATCTCTTACTCAGTGATCCAATAACACAAAGATGTTTAAATGGTTCATTTTAACAGCATGTCAACCCATCTAGGGTTATTTTATGCCTCATGGTTAGAGAACTACATATTTGTATTTACATTTTTTCCTGTAATTATTTCTTAAAGTTTTTCTTTTTGCACATGGTCCGACTGCATATGAATAATTTTTAAACAGATCTATTTGACCCATAGACAAGACCCTAAGTTACACAACTCCTGATCAGAATGGACTAGAGAGTAATAACAATGAAGAGAGCCTCACAATCTCCACAAAATATTTCTGATAACATATCAGTAAAAAAATTTTGATCATTAATGTTATGCTACACTGACTCCTATTTAATGACTATGTACTTCATATACTTTTTTATTTAGTAGAGTCTAAACTAGGATTCCAAATTATTACCCCACAAGCTTACCAAAGAAGGATGAAGATATACTATGCCTTGTATTAAGGCAATTTCAAACTATGCAAGGGAAGAATATTTAATCCCCATAGGAATTTCATACCTGTATTCTCTAAAACACAGAGAGAAATAAATATAGGTCTTAATCAAATTACGTATTTGCCTGTAATTACTGTCAAAATGCCAAGAAAATGCCACCCATCTTTTTTTTTTCATAGAAAAAGAACTGAACAAAATAATACAAACAAACAAGATAAAACAGAAATAAAATATTCAAATGTTTTGTCAGATGGAAAATAAAGCATTTTTGAAAGACTTTATTAACTTCAACAAAGGTTGTGATCAAATATAGACTAAGTCATACACTCACAGTCAAGTTCCACTTGTTTGTAAACATTATTTGGAGATATCTCCTTAATTTCCTAATTAGAAATATAAACAAAAATTTTATATAAAATGCAGTCATTTAATTCACAATATTAATAACTTGGAGCATTTGTAAATTTTGGCTCTAAATTTATTGGCTGTCACTTCACTACTCTTATCAAGTGCTCTGACTGAATAGGCTAAGTAATATAAATTAACCTTGGAGTAGTAAAATACATTTTAAACTTCAAGATTCTCTTCTTTTTTTTTGTTTTGTTATAAAAAGAATTAAAGTCTTAATTTTAATGGCATTTCAACCTGTCTATGGTTATTTCATGACTAAAGGTTAAAAAATCATGTTCATATTTAGACTTTGTCAATATCAAAAGGTTATTGATGAAAAGAAAACCTATGCAAAATGAGAAAAAAAATTCAATTGCTTTATTTCATTTGTAACAATTCAATCATTTTTTTTAATCATGTTTAAAGCAATAGCTGATACATAATGCAGTTACAAACATTTTTGAAGTGAAAGCTATGGCTCATAAGTATCTCTTACTCAGTGATCCAATAACACAAAGATGTTTAAATGGTTCATTTTAACAGCATGTCAACCCATCTAGGGTTATTTTATGCCTCATGGTTAGAGAACTACATATTTGTATTTACATTTTTTCCTGTAATTATTTCTTAAAGTTTTTCTTTTTGCACATGGTCCGACTGCATATGAATAATTTTTAAACAGATCTATTTGACCCATAGACAAGACCCTAAGTTACACAACTCCTGATCAGAATGGACTAGAGAGTAATAACAATGAAGAGAGCCTCACAATCTCCACAAAATATTTCTGATAACATATCAGTAAAAAAATTTTGATCATTAATGTTATGCTACACTGACTCCTATTTAATGACTATGTACTTCATATACTTTTTTATTTAGTAGAGTCTAAACTAGGATTCCAAATTATTACCCCACAAGCTTACCAAAGAAGGATGAAGATATACTATGCCTTGTATTAAGGCAATTTCAAACTATGCAAGGGAAGAATATTTAATCCCCATAGGAATTTCATACCTGTATTCTCTAAAACACAGAGAGAAATAAATATAGGTCTTAATCAAATTACGTATTTGCCTGTAATTACTGTCAAAATGCCAAGAAAATGCCACCCATCTTTTTTTTTTCATAGAAAAAGAACTGAACAAAATAATACAAACAAACAAGATAAAACAGAAATAAAATATTCAAATGTTTTGTCAGATGGAAAATAAAGCATTTTTGAAAGACTTTATTAACTTCAACAAAGGTTGTGATCAAATATAGACTAAGTCATACACTCACAGTCAAGTTCCACTTGTTTGTAAACATTATTTGGAGATATCTCCTTAATTTCCTAATTAGAAATATAAACAAAAATTTTATATAAAATGCAGTCATTTAATTCACAATATTAATAACTTGGAGCATTTGTAAATTTTGGCTCTAAATTTATTGGCTGTCACTTCACTACTCTTATCAAGTGCTCTGACTGAATAGGCTAAGTAATATAAATTAACCTTGGAGTAGTAAAATACATTTTAAACTTCAAGATTCTCTTCTTTTTTTTTGTTTTGTTATAAAAAGAATTAAAGTCTTAATTTTAATGGCATTTCAACCTGTCTATGGTTATTTCATGACTAAAGGTTAAAAAATCATGTTCATATTTAGACTTTGTCAATATCAAAAGGTTATTGATGAAAAGAAAACCTATGCAAAATGAGAAAAAAAATTCAATTGCTTTATTTCATTTGTAACAATTCAATCATTTTTTTTAATCATGTTTAAAGCAATAGCTGATACATAATGCAGTTACAAACATTTTTGAAGTGAAAGCTATGGCTCATAAGTATCTCTTACTCAGTGATCCAATAACACAAAGATGTTTAAATGGTTCATTTTAACAGCATGTCAACCCATCTAGGGTTATTTTATGCCTCATGGTTAGAGAACTACATATTTGTATTTACATTTTTTCCTGTAATTATTTCTTAAAGTTTTTCTTTTTGCACATGGTCCGACTGCATATGAATAATTTTTAAACAGATCTATTTGACCCATAGACAAGACCCTAAGTTACACAACTCCTGATCAGAATGGACTAGAGAGTAATAACAATGAAGAGAGCCTCACAATCTCCACAAAATATTTCTGATAACATATCAGTAAAAAAATTTTGATCATTAATGTTATGCTACACTGACTCCTATTTAATGACTATGTACTTCATATACTTTTTTATTTAGTAGAGTCTAAACTAGGATTCCAAATTATTACCCCACAAGCTTACCAAAGAAGGATGAAGATATACTATGCCTTGTATTAAGGCAATTTCAAACTATGCAAGGGAAGAATATTTAATCCCCATAGGAATTTCATACCTGTATTCTCTAAAACACAGAGAGAAATAAATATAGGTCTTAATCAAATTACGTATTTGCCTGTAATTACTGTCAAAATGCCAAGAAAATGCCACCCATCTTTTTTTTTTCATAGAAAAAGAACTGAACAAAATAATACAAACAAACAAGATAAAACAGAAATAAAATATTCAAATGTTTTGTCAGATGGAAAATAAAGCATTTTTGAAAGACTTTATTAACTTCAACAAAGGTTGTGATCAAATATAGACTAAGTCATACACTCACAGTCAAGTTCCACTTGTTTGTAAACATTATTTGGAGATATCTCCTTAATTTCCTAATTAGAAATATAAACAAAAATTTTATATAAAATGCAGTCATTTAATTCACAATATTAATAACTTGGAGCATTTGTAAATTTTGGCTCTAAATTTATTGGCTGTCACTTCACTACTCTTATCAAGTGCTCTGACTGAATAGGCTAAGTAATATAAATTAACCTTGGAGTAGTAAAATACATTTTAAACTTCAAGATTCTCTTCTTTTTTTTTGTTTTGTTATAAAAAGAATTAAAGTCTTAATTTTAATGGCATTTCAACCTGTCTATGGTTATTTCATGACTAAAGGTTAAAAAATCATGTTCATATTTAGACTTTTTTTGTTTAAGAGTTTGTTTTTTTTTGGGGGGGGGACACAGTCCTATCAAATATTAATAATTTCAAACAGATCTATTTGACCCAAAGATGGGATCCCAACAGGTACAGCCACTCCAAGTCAGAATGGATTTGGGAATAATGGCAATAAAGGAGCACTCCACATTCCCCAGAGCTCCAGAACTGCAGTCTCACCACCAATGTATGTATTTGATGCAGGATGCAACACAAGGTCAATTTTTTTTTATGAAGCATTTAACAGATTTGAATTCAGTTTTCTTTCACTTAGATGGGGTACCCCATACTTATGGCCTTGAACTACAACTAAATTAAAGTTAGACACATGACCTTAATGGCTTTTTTATACTCAAACCAAGTTTAATCAATTTCTAAACTTACACTAAAACAATAACAGTCATCTAAAAGAATTTTTCATATCAATAAGATTCTCAATACTAAAAGTGGCTTATCTAATTAAAACTTCTACCTATAAGAAATTCTAAAAACTTGCAAATGAGTCTCAATATGACAATACTGAAGGATCAACAAAAATTAGAACAAAAAAAATTGAAGATCAGATCTCTTAACAACAGAGTTCTGTATATCTTAACAAAAATTCTGAAGTTTGATAAACAAAACATTAAATGAAATTAAAGTAATAACACCTTACCATATTTATAAGAAATATTATCTAGAAATGGAAAAATGAATTCAAAGTGGATCACAATACTGCCAACTAAACAGGCATAATTAATAAAAGTTTTAATTATTAAAATGAGACTTGGAAAAAAATTTTAAATGTCTACTTAATGTATGAACAATTTGTCAGAAAAAAAATATTATTATAAAAAAAAAAAAAAAAAAAGGAATTTTTAAAAAAGTCAATAAAATCTTATCTGTAACCAATAAAAAAATTTTAATCTTAGAATATATTCGAAACCAAGGAAAGTAACAGGTGTACTTAAGTTATCCCCCTTGAAAACTAATGACTTTAGTTTGATTTCGTGTACGAAATATCATTTGTCTCTCGAGTTAATTTGTTGGTTCTTACTTAGCTTAACAGCATTTCATTAAATTAGCTTTAATCACATCCATTGATGATTTCTAACTGTTCGAGTCATTGAAATTATCAATGGACAATAACAATCTGATGTCAGTATGAATATAGTTGTCATTCAATCTGTATAATTAAATAAAGAAATCACATTGAGTACATTTTTATTTCTTACTAGTTACTGTCATTTTAGTTTTTATAAACGGTGGAGATAGATATATATATATATATATATATATATATATATATTGCTTCCTGGATGTCATTATAAATTCATTTCTGGTTGTGAAACCATCATCAGATAAAAGAAAATTTTTATTTGGGTGTTCTTATATTGCTTCCGGCAAGAATGGGACTTAAAATAATTTTTTGAATATATTTTATAATAATTTTTTTTAATCAAGAAAAAAATTTTTAATGGTGGAGATATATCTATTATTATTTTCATTTATATAATGCTTATACCATCTTATAAAAAAAAAGACTAATTATACTAAGAATTTAGTTCTATGTCTACATGCCGAAATCATTTCTTTTCTGTTATTCTCAAATTTCCATTTAAATATTTTAATATACATATTTTCTCTTCTAAGCATAAATTACACTTACCATGTAAACTGTTGAGGAGGATCTTTTATTTTCCAATTTATAATAGGTGTTAGTCCTACTATTAGATCACCGTAATACCTAGATAGGGCAGTTTGATTTTTTTAATGTTGAATTTCTAAATGATTGTAGGTGGTTTTAATAACTAAATTTTCAGTTTAAGCTTGTCATACCTATGTATGCCTTATTTTATTTAGCTGAAATGTTGGCTTGATATACAATATCGTCAATATTACATTTATTTCCTAGTGGATATTCATTTTTTATTTTACAATTACATTGGAATTAAGTTATTGCTATTCCGTCCAGTTTATTAATTAATTTCTTGTTGGGATTGTCGATTGTTTTAGATATATTGTTAGTACGAGAATAACTAATTTTTAAATTATTCTTATTAATTATTTTTCTAAGGGGGTTATCATCTTTAAAATTTGTTTTGCTTAACTCTGATCACTATTTTAGTATATATCATAAATCTAATATTTCAGACTAAAGATCACAGCCTTTCTTTAAAAAGGAATGAAGGGATGTTTATGCTCTGGTCTGGTTTTTGAATATGTGCTGTAATCAATTGTTTTTGTAAATTTTCTAAGCTCATTTGAACGTCCAGTAAATAGGAATTCAAATGGTTAAAGATAAAATCAAACCCAAAAGAAAGTAAGACTATTTTAAGAAAAACAGAATTAAAGTTTAATATCAAAGTATAATAAATACAATAAGATAAAATAGCTGAATTCTCACTATTCTTGTTGATATGCAATTAAACAAAGAAACCAGACTTACCAATCTGCTTGATGGTGTGCCCATCATAGCCATCAGCCAAATCTGAATCCATTGGAGAATCTGCAGAAATGCAAAAACAGAAGTTATAAATACTCCTTAAATAAAAACAATTCATTCAAAAATCAATTAATTTGGATAGAATTAACTTAAATGGACTTATATTAGTGTACATATAAAAATGCAAGTATTCATTTTGTAATCATGTAGTATTACAGCAATATAGCATTTAAATAACACGCAGAAACCAATTTTTATTTATTTTTTTTTTTTTTTACAACAAAACTGTACACGATTGATTTTATAAGAATTATTTTCTTACATGTCAATTTATATACATTGATCATATATCATTAACTATCAGTTTTGGTTTTTTTTTCAGTTTGACTCTTATAATAAAGTTTATTTCTTAGTGAATCCAATTTGAAGCCTCAAAAAAAAAAAAAAAAAAAAAAAAAAGGCCAAAATTTTTACAGAATCAAATTATCAAACAAAAAAAAAAAACAAATACAAAATAAAGGAATTAACATTAAACATCAAAACTTGAAATTTTTATATACCATGTATACTTGAGTATCAGGACTATTTTGTTGACTTTTGCAGCTGGAAATTGTACATGTACCAGTTGCCTAGGCTTAACCTTGGCCAACTATTTACACACAGAACGTTTTATATCATATATATGGTGTGACCCCATAATATTAGGCTAAAATTTTGGTCCTAGGGTCACATAAGATGCAAGTATATATGGTAAATAAAGATTAGGGGAAAATAAAAGTTTACTAAAGTAAATGAAAGAAAAATAAACACATGCAAAAATAATATAAATTACTAATAGCAAACAATATGCAAAATTAGTATACACAGATGTACTTAGACTTATATCTTTATCAGAGTATAATAATTCCTCATTGTATAATTTTTTTTTATGTGAAAATGTTTGCATACTTGAATGAGGTGAGAATGAAACTTTTTTCTTTTAAATATTTTTGAAAATTTAAAAGCCTATGCAATGATTTAATGTCTGACTTTCACAGTCAGTAACAAGATTCTATATTTTATAAATGAGATAAATATCTTAACCTTATATACTGAAGAGTTTCATAGACATCAACCCTGTTAGAAAATACCTAAGAAAAATATATCCCAATAGTTTTGAAATATACAAATGTACATTTTGAGGTGTTTCTATTATAGTTTTAACTGAACAATGAATACAGAGAGGAACTTAATGAAGAACTGTAAAATAGATAATACAGGTCACCTACACTGAATAGAAGAGTTAAGTTAGTCGACCATAGTCGAGGGTGACCCGAAGGCTCCCTTTTCAATAGCTACTACACCAAGGTGTAGGGGAGGGCGCTACTCCATTCCCTGGATTGCTCCACTTTACCCTTGAACCGTACCTTATAATGCTGAATGTTAAGCAAGGTGGTATCAAGTTCCATTTTTAAAGTCTTTGGTATGACTCGACCTGGGATTGAACCCAGGTCTCCCGGGCCATTGGCGAACACTCTAACCGCTGGGCCAACTGATTATATAATTATGAAAAATAAAAATGAAAACAAATTTTGCTCAAATTTCAACTGAATGTCCAGCTTTCTTTGTAGAGATCAAATTTCAAAGATATATGCTTTAAAATTTGATCCATAGTGCATTTGTTATTATCATTATTGATAAAGGATATACTAATCAAGTAGCTCTTTGGAGGTAATTCATTAAAATTAACCTTGTATTCCTATTTATTATTCTATAGCCATCCTCTACCATCAATCTTTCTTATATCAGCTCTGCTATCAATGCATCAATCAATAATAGAGTTTGAATATCTTCTCATTTCTTCGTTTTTATTTTTATCTCCAAGTCTAATTATCAGCAATGATTCTATCAAATAGAGAATTCCAGAAACTGTCTACTTTTCCATTTTTCTTTTGTTAACATATAAACAAAGTGAATAAAATGGTAACAACAAAAATATAAACATGGTTTATATTTTATCCATATTTCTGTCGTCCATGAATCAATAATATTCATTTCATCATCACATGTTTTCTAAATTAAAAAATGTAATTTTTTTTCTCTTTTACAATGTTAGAAATAAGTTTCAAGAATAGACAATCTTAGAATATGAGGAAAGGAAATAATGTTATTATTCAAAGCTATTTCATACAATATCAGAATCTAAAATGTTATTCAGTCATCTCCACCTCTTTAAAGTAGAAGCTATAAAGTAACAGCCATCTGATATTTATAGTCTAAAACCTTGAAAAGATTTAACATTCTATTGTCCCTGACAACATCAAAGTCTACATATGATTTTTAGAAATAATATTTTCTGCTGTTTAGTAAAGGTAGTCACAGATTTAGACACGATATCAAAATCAATAGATATTCAACAATGAATACTCTCAATGTTGCCAACTAATTTGCATTTCTTTTGATGAGGTGACAATAAGAAATAGATATTATATGTCATCTTCTGAAAAGGGAAAAGTGACATCACTACAATGCAACAACATACATCACAACATTCAATTAATAACAAAAGAAATTTCATGGTGTATTTACACAAATACCACCACTATTCTCTCTCTCTCTCACTATAACAAATGAGAAGGTTTTCCAAAATGACTACTCCTAAAAATTGATTTTAAAATTTGTTTTATGAACAATTCATTTTAGGATCCTCTTTTTATATAAAAGGGTTTTGCCTAGTCATATTATTTTATTCAAGTTTTTCTTTTTACTTTTGAGCCTAATTGTCTGTACTCATTCTAGCAAAATGGAAATTCCAGAAACTGTTTACTTTTCTAACTTTTCTTTGTAAAATTATAAAGAAAATGAATGAGATGGTAAGAAAAGAACATTTCTCAAATGTTTATGAATGAAAAAATAAAAATGATTTGAAGTCATGAAGAGGTCTGAACATATAAAATACAAGGAAGAAACAAAATGTTATAAAAACAAGTGAAAATAACCAGTATTTTGAATTAGAATATCAATTTATAAATATAAGATGATACTAGTTCAGATTTGTAAATGCATCATTCTGTGGTGGTATTAAAGAAAAATTGATAAAAGGAAAGAAAATAATTCGATTAAGTAATCAATTTCCAGCTTACTGCAAAATAATTTTTCAATTGAGGATCTTTTTAATATAAGTAAAACACAAGCATCAATGCAAAAACAAAATTAGCAAACATTTTAGCAAAATCTCAAAAAAAAAAAAAACAAAAAACAAATGACAAGTTATATGAACTTGAGTAAAAGATAATACATTTTGACTATTTTTTTTTTTTTTGTCTTTTTCAAGTTGGTATAATTTTTCAGTTATTCTGTATTAGAAAAAAAAGAACAGAGTAAAAAATAAAATAAAAAATAAACTTATTGCCACAGATTTCAATGAAACACATGGGAAGGGATTATTTTCTTTGATTTTTGTAGTCAAAGTCCCCTTAGTTATAGCAAAAAGTCATAATTTTATAAAAAGAAAATGCAAAGAAATATTATGAAATTGGAAATTTCTTAGAATTTTCCTTTTCTTGATTTGATATCCTATTTATCACTAGTCCTTTACAAATGACTTTTTGCTACAACTAAAGAAACTTTGACAATAATCAAGGAAAATAGTCACTTCCTATGTGTCTAAGCCATTGAAGTTTCATTCAAATATTTGACAATGATAAAAAATGGTTCAGTTTTTTTTATTGTCTGTTTTATATCTGTTTTTTTTTAAGTTAAATACTGTATCATATGAGAATAAAATATAACAGGTAATGACCCTTAGTTAAACTTTTTACCAAAGGTTTTATTTTTTACCAATGCTGTATATAAAGTCTATATTCTGATATTTTTAATCACAGTTAAAACTAAGTTTTAAAGACTTCAATTTGGTGAATCTCATAATTTATTTTTCTACAAAAAATAAATGTTAACTTTTCAAATTACAGTAAAAAAAAATATCAAAATTCATTAAATTATACAATGTAGTTGAGAGAGTGCAGTTTTTAAAAAAATTAAAGTTTTATGAAGTCTTTGAAAATACAGAAATAAATATCTGTTTTTGTTGCTTACAAAATGTACACAAGAAACAATAGATTCTTAAGTCTTAGTAAAACATTTATGATTCATTAAATGAATTCCAAGGAGAGTTTCTTTAAGACTAGAAGGATTATTGATCTCATACTACAAGTGATATCCTTCATCTTGAATAATACTTTTTAATCTATATACATCATGTGCTTAATTTCTCCCTTTAACAAACTTAGAGTAAAATGACTTATTTTGTAAACTGACAAATGTGTACTTGTCATATGAGAATGTAGGATTCTTTTTTTGTTTGCTATCCATAAATTTAGATACCTACACAAAAAATGTAAGTTAAATACAATTCATGTCATATCAACAAAAACAAGGATTTCACAAATAGATAACTTCAAATATTTAAAATAAAAGAAAATTATAAAGGAAATACCAAACTATTAAAAAAATTTAATATTTTAATTATTTTGACAATAAGAACCAATAATAAAGAGAAAAAAAAAGGAAAACATGCAAAGGATAATGCATACCCTCATATAACATTTACAAACTAAATCAAAAAATTAAAATATAACAAAGACCAAATTTCTTATTAACTTAAATTGCCTGACTTATTAAATAAGGAGCAAAAAAATTCTATTTTAAAAAAGTGTGGTAAAACATGCAGAGTACAAAAATAACTGTGCTGTTTGTTTTTTAAAATCTAATTTAAGAAAAAATATTCAAGATATCCCAACAAGTGGCTGATTAACCAACAGAAATAAGATAATTTAATTAGAAATAAAGGAATAAATAAAAAATCAAATTAATCTGAACTCTATAGTTAGGTCAAAAAGGGGAATGAAAAATAACATTTTTCCTACAAACCTTTCACATGTCTTCACTTAAAAATGTAGCTGTACGAGAAAAAAACCAAAACAAAAAAAAACCAAAACAGTACCCTGCAGTGTATACCACTACAGCTACAGTCAATGCAATGAGTACTAAACAGAGTGACTGCCAACTATTATAACAGTCAATACTCCATAGCTAAATACATTCAAGTTCATAGCAGTATAACTATTGCCGATAGAGTTGTTTTTGCCAAACAGTAAATCTTTGAGTTCTATGGTTGCCATTGCAACTATAAAGATCTTACAATACACTTAGCAAACACTTTATAATTTTATGAAGGTTTATATTTGATCCATTCAAAATAAATAAGCTATTCTAACATCATAACAAGTATATAGATATATCAGCTGTATGGACACTGGGTGCTTTCTAGACGACTCACCAAGAGTGATGACCAATAGGGACAGATGGTGACACAGTGTCAAGGGAATTCCCACTGTTGGCATGCCTTGATGGTGGTGATATTTAAGTTAGAGTTGTGTAGACAGAGAATCAATGGTGCTTGGTAAATGTCAGTCTCTCACCTATGCAATCATCAGCTCATTCTTATATGCTGAGATGTTCTAATCAAAAATAATAGAGTAATATTTTTGCTGTAGTTTTTATTTTTTTTAAATAAAATAAAAATAATTTATATTTATTATACAGCTTTCTATTGTGTACAATGTTTATAAAATACCAATGACAATTTATCATTTCTAGAAAATTTTGGGTTACTAAATACAAAATTGTTTATATATATATATATATATATATATATATATAATTTGTCTGATGAACACATAGGTGATAAACTAAGTCACCAAGCACTTAATTCTGAATCTACACTATCCAGACTTATATATGCTCTATCACCAATATTGAGCACTCTTTATTCATAAAACAAGTAAACTATTTATATATAACAAATAAAATTGGCATAGTTATAATTATATACATGAAACCATAGAGCATTTATTTTATATTGACTTTTAAACCATCAGCCTATAAGATATAACTTAATACTGAACAGAAATTAAGTTTCACACTTAAATAAAAGATAAAAGAAAAAACTATCAGTGATCTTGTCGAGATCAACTTAATCTAATATCTATCAGATTTTAAATCCACTTCTAGATACAATATTCCACATTATAAAGGCTGAGACTAAATGAATCTACTATCAACAATTTTGAGAAGAATCATTATCAATTAAAGTTTTCTTTGGATAATGTATAAACCATGCAGTGGCTTCCCACTATTCAAAAGGAACACAAGAGATAAAAATTCAGTGAAAAGATCTGAGAACTTCATGTAAAAATTCCATCTGATAATGTTTTTTATGTTCAAGAGAAAAGAAACCAGAACAAATGTCACTTTCCTTAAAAATGTACCTATTACATCTAAAGAAAGCTGATCAGAATGCCATGTAAATAAACAAGAACATTTGTCTGAAGAAGTCTTTAATTGTAAATGAACCTCATTTAACAAAATTTTAATTTCTACTCAGTTTAATTACAAAGTATTTATATAATTACAGAAAAAAAAACAGTATTTTCAAATGCCAATTCTGTGATATCTAATTAGAAAATAGGATTTTTTTTTCAGTATGAGGGTTGATCAGTAAGTTGATAGCCTAATACAGGTATTTGCTGAATTTTTATCTGAAACTTCCTCTGTACAAATGTTCAATATGTAACGGTTTTGTTTGGTTTCTTTGTTTAATGGCATATCAACCTTTATAGGTTATTTAATGTCAAATCCATCCTTGCAGAAGAACAGCAGTGATACTATTTAACTTATAGCGGGAAGGGGGAGATAAAGGGGTTCATACCTTTCCCAAGGACATTATTCTGAAAGTGAATGTAATAGTGCGGTTGGAATTCAAACTCACTTACTACAACGTCACAGTCCAGCACATTAGCCTCTATGCCAGAGACCACCACTCCCCAATATGTAATGGAAAAGGTTTAAGTGCATTGAGAAGGAAAAAAGATTATGTAAAAAAAAAGTGTTTTTCTATGTCCATTCCCACCCTAGTCAACAAACTTATTGATGTATCAACAGATATAAGGTAAGGCACATCAAATATATAGGTCAAAATCAGGGCCAATCCAGGTTTTTAGGAGATCCTAGGTGGAATTTTAGTTGTGCTCACCAACTGCCACAAACTATATTTATCATTGTCAATACTTGATAGTTTACACACCTACTGTGAAAAAGATTTTATAGCATGTATATTTTTGATGGCATAAGTACATTAGCCAATTTAACAAATAATCAAATACTTTTAGAGAACCCCTAGCAGCCATGATGCCCAAAGTAGCCACTTACCCCTTCAGGCCAACTCTGGTCAAAATATAGAGATAAAAGAAGTAACAATTTTAGGAAGCTGATTTTCAAGAAAATATGGGAAACATTATTCAATCTGAATATTTCTGCCAGATTTCAAATTCAATTGGCATTTCTCTTAATTCATTCAGGTGACTACAGTTCATTTAAAAAAAATATATACTTCAGACCATAACCACAGATTAAATATTTTCTAAATAATTAATCCTTTAAATTTTAAAAAGGAGTCAGTTTATAGAGCAAATGATTAACTGATTGATTTTAAAGGCATCTCAACCTGTCTAGGGTTATTTTATGCCTAGAGGTCATGAGATTAGTGTTCATATTCACATTTTTGTGTAATTGTTTCAGAGTTTTTCTTTCTTGGAACACTGTCCTATCAAATACAAATAATTTTTAAACACACCTATTTGACCCATTGATGGGTTCCAAACAGGTTTTACTGTTTTGGGTTCAAGTGGCCCAAGGAGAAATGGTAATAAAGGAGTTCTCCACATTCTATAGATTTCCAGAACAAGCATCACCATCAGATGCAGCTAATAGTCATTTCAGGACACTCCTTTTTTGAAGATGGGGGGGGTCCCCTTCTGCAAGGGAAACAATCAGCATATTCTAAACCTTACTAAGAAGATAATAGTTCAAGTAAGCTTTCCTTATAAATATTAATCTAAACATATTTCAAATTGCTTCTTTTTTTTTTTTTTTTTTTTTTTTAATTCTTGAGAGAAAATCAAAATAAAATTACCAACTGAAAATCTTTGAAGGAGGCTTAACCCAAACACATGCTATAATTATGTTTTTCGTTCTTGTTTTTTTTTAACTTGACCAAATGCTACCCAAGTGTTTTTTGGTTAGTGACCGTTTACTTACCTTGGACATAGAAATCTAAAATGTCCATAAATGTTGCAGGTGTTATTATCAAAGCAGCAAACGCTTTGTAATGAGAAGAAATAGCCACTTGTCAGTAAAATTATATCGTTTTAGTATTTGCAAAATGAGACACTCAATATTAGATTTATTATTTTTGTCGTTTTCAAAATACTTTAATATTTCACTCCTTTCAATGAGATTTAAATCTGATTAAGGAAATCAATTATTCCAAATAGAATAAAGATGATTAGAGTGAAGATCTATCAAAATATTCTGAAAACAAAAAATTAAAAAGAAAATAAAACAGAAAAAAATATTAAGAGAGGAAGGATTTGAAATATATTTTAGATGAGAAATGAGCGGAAGTAACAAACACATTAACAAAAAAAAATATCACTGATGACAAAGCATAAAAAATATATGACCCAGAAATAATGACCAACAAGATGTCAGAAGATAAGAGTTATCAAGAGAGAAAAGCAAATGAAAACAGATGTAATTGAATACAATGAAAAACATTTATGCTAAATGCTATCACTAAGTAAGTAATGCTTAAATTTTAACCCTTTTACTGGCAGAAACACATTTTTGCCATTTTCGTTAAGACTCAATGTAAGGCATTGACCAATTAAATGTTAATGTTAACATTCTTAGGAGGTCTCACTGTGGTGTATGATAGAGTAAAAGATGTTTTGCAAAAAATAATTAAAAACAAGTGTTTTATTGCTTTCATGCTATTGTACACAATTGCTGATCAAATTATCAGGTTTTGTTTGTTTTTTATTTATATATGATTAATTGATTTGTTGAAACATACCCTCTATTTGGAAAATTTTCTAAAAATAATTTGCATGCTTTACAAGAATCAGAAAAATTATCTGCCTACAAATTGGTTAATACTAGAAATCTGTACACAAATGATTTACTTAGATAAATAATTTCCAGTTAAATATTAATAAACTTCTAAAGTCAATACAAGTAACCTGATAATTTACTCAGATCCAGAATTATAATGGCCATAAGTTCATACTTTAATTCTTCAAAGAGAAAAAATCCATTAAGCCTCTAAGAGCAAAAATTTCTACTCCATTTTTCTAAATAGCTGATAATGAAAATTAAAACTATTACCAATAATAACTTTCTCTCCAACTTATTAACATTTCAACAAGTTTCTACCTATATAATAATTATATCAACTTAGTATGTTTATATTTTATCATGTTTGCCAACAGTCAGGCCAACAAACTTACTAGCTCTAAGAAAACTAAACTAAAAAAAAATTTGAACACTATCAAATAATACAAAAATTTATAAGTAATATATTTTATATCTATTATTTTAGAAAAAATAGATAAAAATACATATCTGAAGTTTAATCAATAACATTCAAGCTATGTCCCTATCAGGTATAAACAGTTAACCGATTGATTTAAATGGCATGTCAACTAATCTAGGGTTATTTTATGCCTAACGGTTAGGGAATCATGTTCATAGTACATATTTTTTGTGTAATTGTTTAAGAGTTTGATATGAAGTATTAACTAATACAAATAATTTGCCCACAGTTGTATGGTTTCAAGTATTCCTATCTAATAATAATAATTATATGGTTTCAAATAATTATTTTTATTTAATAATGATCATTTATTTGCACAAAATTATATGGTTTCAAGTAACTAATAATCTTAGTACACAATTATAGCTTCATGTGACTTATTAATACAAACAATTTACAGTTATATGGTTTCATGTAATCCTATTGAATACAAATAATTTTTAAACAGATTTATTTGACCCATAGATAAGACCCTAACAGGTACTATCACTCTGGGTCAGAGTGAACTTTGGATTAATGGCAATAAAGGGGTACTCCACACACCCCAGAACTGGAGCTTTACAATTAAATGCAGTTTAATTTCATACTCAGAACACCCTTTTTTGAGTTAAGGAGATACAGTCAGCATATTCTAAGCCCTGTTGATAGGATAGTAAACAGTTGTTCTCAAACTTCAATCATCAGAACATTTTCAAAATGAACTCAAATAAGGACAAGTCCATTCCAATGTATCTTGGTTATTTATACTATTGATCAATATTTTGTACTGGCATCTATAAAAAAAAAACTTTTTCTATTTCAGTATTAATAATGTGATTCATTACATGAATCATAAGTAATTAATACAATGTCCAAAAGGTTTGGAAAGAGTTAAATGTCACTTGGAATCAACATTATGGGAAATGCAATAGCAAAATAAACATGAACATATACAAAAATATACTTTAAGCAAAATAATGTAAGTTTACTTACCGGAGATGAACAGTTTAATACAAACAAGTTTTATAGAAATTAAGAATTTTTTTTATCAATAAAATTGTAGCAACTGAACAGATACCAAATTACCCACAAAAAGAATTTCAGATCAAAGGCTATATTATCTAAATCTGATTTTATCCATCCTATAATCATTATTCGATTTGTCCTTAATATATTAATCAGAGAATAGGGTGGACTTTGTTACGTATATTCTTGATAGATAAATCTACAAATTTATTTTTTTTATTAAATAAATATATGCAAATGGATTTCTGTGTGACAGAAATAATTATTTTTTTGATCAAGGATTTTTTTTTTTTTTTTTTTTTAAACTACTCAACTTAATATTTAACATATCTCTTGCTTTGGTTTCTTTCATAGCATGTTAACCTTTATTGGTTATTTAATACCAAAGCCATTTTTGTAGAGCAGTATTGGTACTATTTAACCCATATCTGAGGGAGGGATAAGAGGATCCATAACTTTCTCAAAAGGAATTAATCTAAAAGTGAATGTAAAAGTGCAACAGGAGTTCAAACTCATGATTTCACAGTCCAGCACTTCATGGGGATTCCCCACCAATATATCTCTTATTGTTTAAAGATTACATTAGGATTGTTTTCAGGAATGTGACTGTCATAAACAGATTAACAAAGTCAGTTCTTATCTTTAAAATGATATTTATTTTCTACTCCTGTCAGTTTCTTTTAATAGTTTCAAGAGAAAAATTGAAAACTTTGCCATTCACAAATATTTAGAATAAAAAAATTGGTTAACTTACTTCCTATAAATTGTAAAGGGAACGTTATGCAAGATGGATAATGGATTTGACTTATTTAACTAATGAACAAATTGATACACATTGATACAAGATAAAAATAAAGTTCCAAGCAAAGAAAACTTCCTTTAAATTATGGTGGCTACTATATTTCCACTGAATTGAAGCTGTAGAAGTTTAAAAGGTCTTCAAATTCCCAAGTTATTCTCATATTATTGATGCTTCTTATGAACCTACAAATTGTGTTGCAAGATGCATAAACCCACAGGATTTAATTTTCAAGATAAATTGACTAAAAGATAAATTCAAAACAATGAATAATACAAAACTCCAAGTAAAATCTTCAAAAAATAGATTCTACTTTCTTGAACAGAATGTTTGAGTAGATTAACCCTTTCACTTTTCCATGGCTCTCAATATTTCCTGTGACATGTTAACTGCATTTAAAATAAAGGATAAAATCTAGTGAAAACATGAGTAGATATTTCTAACTCGCCTTGAACCATAAAAGGGTTAAGAAATAATTCTAAAACAAGATACAAAACTAGTTGCATCCAGCCATAAAAAAATGAGTATAGAATATTTGGAACCTTAATCTCCTCAAAGTAAAGATTATCAAATAAAGATATTCTAATAAACAAAATTTTACATAGTTTATCTTTCTCTCTGGTCCTAAAACTTGGCTTGGTTGTGGGGTACTACTTATGTAACATGTCTTGGGGAAGAATATCCTGATAGAGCCCATCCTTCTCCAGGTCTACAACTGGTTTTAATTCAGTTTTCCTTCTCCTAAAGAGTCAGTCTGCCCTACTATTTACCCATAACTGGAAGGAGAATAGTTGAATTCCTACCTTTCTCAAAGGCATTAGCACTATGTGAAATGCAAAGTCTTGTCCAGAATTTGAACTCTCGTAGCCAAGTTCACTTCCTATGACAATAACCATTATGCTACAAGCGCCCCAATCATTTAGTTTATACAGAATAAAAATAATACTAAAACTGTAACAACCAGAAGTGACCAATCACTCCTGGGTGACAAATGACAACACACGCCATTTTTTAAGTACTTGTACACAAAAAACTAAATCCTCAGAGCAATTCCAATGTCACCATTTATAATTAAAAAAAAATAATCAAAGCAGACTACAGCCAATCTCTTTAAGTGCCTACAAAATCCTCTGAATTAAAATAAAAATGCCAGAATCTACCAACTCAGCCCACTTAGACTCCAACTACTTGTTCAATGAAAATTGAAACCTATCCACATTTCTATCCTCCCCTTTATGGAGCAGATCATCATTAAAAGACAGACAGCATATTTTTCAACATAAGATGATACCAACAAATACATTTAATCTTCTAACATCAAACAATTATGCATTTACCCAACCCCTTCTGCCACAAGCAGGATATGACACAAGGTCAATTTTTAGGCAAAGTAAAGCTGAGTTGAATTCAGAGTTTTCCTTCTCCAAGACTAGTTGCCTTACCATGACTATAAAGTCTAGTCTGCCCTACTATTTACCCATAGCTGAAGGGAGAACAGATGGATTCATGCCTATCCCAAGGGTATTGGTACAAAATGAAAGGCAAAGAGCCGTGTTTAGGATTTGAACTCAGGTTGCTGATTTTATTTCCTACGACAATAACCTTTATACTAAACACACCTCTAAAAACATCAAACAAGAAGTCCATTTGTTTTATTAGCCATAGTAAGGACATACACTTTACTGGACATTTCCTTATAAACACTTAAGCGCATTTACTTAAATTTATGAATAGCAATATAACAATGCATATCTAAATACATCAATAATACATCAGATATTCCACTCAATTCAAATTTACAGCAATTCATTTTGTATATAAAACCTTATTTGTATGAACCTTATTTCATTGCTTGAATTTACTCTACTTAATTTTATACTTCAAGCAATTATTACTACTGGAAAGCAAAAGAGTAATGAAAGTTATTTTCTTTTCAGTATCCAAATCAATAAAGTTGTTGCTAATTTTTCTAGTTATACTTTTCACTTAAGTTATTCATTTAAACATATAAATTTGTTTAGCCATCTATTGGAATGAAATGGCAATTATCTAAGGAAATTTTATGAAAGCTACAGATTCTTTTTTTTTTAATTCTTAAAAAAAAAAATAAAACAACACACACACACACACACACACACACACACACACTCTAAAATGTATGCCTGCCAGATAAACTTAATATTCTGAAAAGCAGAACTCAGAGAAATTTGGATCTTCATAAGAAAAGTAAATATCTAACACTAATAAGCAAATTAAAGATAAACAAAATGAAACCAGAAACCAAAGCAATTGTTAAATAATCCATCATTTATCTATTCTTGACTCATATTTCCACTAAGATGAATAAACCAAAAGTTATTAAAGTCATGATTGGCTGAAAATGATTGATCAACAAAATTGACAGGCTAAAAAATTAAATGACACAAAAAAATTAAACAATACAATAATGAGCTTTGAAAAGAAAAGATGAATTAATGATGAGTTAATTGCTTTGAAAGATTCATATGTAATAATCATATCAACAGAATTCTTTAATTCCAACCAGATTGATTTCATAAAAGAATTTGGTTACATAAAGAATCTTAATTATATGAATGTGCATAAACAAGAATTAATTCAAAACTTGGTTGTTTTGATATTTATCTCTACAGACACATCTAAACATTATTAATGTAACCAATATTCAAACCTATAACTCTTCAAAAATATTCCCATTTTGGATTTAATTACAGTTTAATAAATTTCAATAGGAGTCAATAACCTGTGATATAATTTGGATTCAACTGAAAGATACAATTAAGCAATAAAATCTATTTCATAAAGAATATTTACGATTAACTGGATTCTTTATCATCCTATATATTTCTAAAATTCTAACATACTGAACCAATTGTTACAGCAATAAATTTCTGTGGCACAAACATAGTTAAGATTCATTATATTATTATTAAGTATTAAGGGGATAAGGATTATTAAGTATTAATATTGTGAGAGTTTCTTTTTTTTTTTGTTTTAGAAAGAACAAACAGATGCAGAGGGTCATAAGCAGTGAATGATTATAAAAGGGGTTAAAAAAAAATGTTTATGAAAAGAAAAAGCAGTATGAAAAAAAAATTAATGAAATGATGGTGGCACCTCCATACCAGTGAACAACACCCCCCAAGTGCCTGCTCTGTCTATCCTAATGGATCTTTCAAGGTTACTACACATCTACTTGAAAATAATAGAGTAAAAGGTTTAAGCTTTATGCCATGCACTGTGTATTTACAGCCCTGTGATTTACATGCTGCAATATTCATAGAGATGAAATTAAAATTGATACATTGTAACTATATCAAGCTGGGATTTTTAATTTTTTTTTTTTTTTGCTCCTGGTCCTTTTTGTTAAAAATTCAAAAGAAATCTTTAATAATTTTGCTTCCTTTCATTCAAAAGAATTTCTTCAAATCAGGGAATTGGTTAAATTTGAAATTAAATGATTTTTCATGGAATTAGAAAGG
Source organism: Sepioteuthis lessoniana (assembly GCA_963585895.1). Classification (NCBI taxonomy): domain Eukaryota; kingdom Metazoa; phylum Mollusca; class Cephalopoda; order Myopsida; family Loliginidae; genus Sepioteuthis; species Sepioteuthis lessoniana. Next base: position 66,099,893 of record OY757915.1, read on the forward strand.
AGGCTGTACTGTCTACTACATAAATACAACGGTGAAATGGTCTGTAACTTTCCATCATTTCTGTAATTAATAATTTAAGTTATCTGCTCTTTGTTTTAATTTTATTTGGAGCAGATGTTGACAATATTTTTCTTTTTATCAACTGTGCAATTTCTACTGTACATTTATCTATCAATAATAGTCCCTAAACAAAATGAGAAAGTTGCCTCATAATCCATAGAAATTTAATAAAAAGAAGTACTTGGATTAGTAGTCAAATTTTAATATTACCAAGAGGAGGGTATTGAAATCCCCAAAGATAAATCTTGTACATATATTATTGAAATGACAAGTGACCATTTCACTATTGTATTTACATAGTAAACAGTGCCCCCACCTCTAAATCCATAAAAGTCAACTTCAAATTCCTAGAATTAAGTAAGATCTTCTGAATGGAAAAGCAAGCAAAATTATTTGCAAAATAATTTTTTTGAATCTTTATCAAGCAGGGTTATAAGAACTCACTATTGCAGTTCTTTTGGGAGAGGATTTTTATGCAGTGCAAAAAAAGTTTGGTTCTCTTTGCTCAGTTTTAGGCAAATATAGATTCCAGATCAGAATGCTAAAGAGAACGAGTTGATTTTAATAATTCAAACATTAACATATACCATTTCAAGACATGAAAGGAATAGACATAGTTACATAAAAATCAATTTTACCATTCTTTATAATCAGATAAATGCAAGTGTAGTGGTCTCCAAAATTTTAAACAAAAGTTTTTCATAAAAGATTTAATGTTTTACATGATCAATTCTGATTATATAATCTTGCTTAACTTTGCAGATCAAAGAATGAATAATGAGCTACAATCATAGAAATTATATAAAAATGCCCAAGTATCAATTTGTCATTTGGTGCTATTTGTGTAACTAGTTGAGAGGAGGGTGGGAAAGAAATATCAAAATTTTTGCAAGTTAAAATGTCTCAGTTGATATGGATCCATTTATTAATATACGAAAATAGAAAAATATACAGACTGAAAAATGAGAAATTGTAATGAAATGCAATGACTATCTCATCTACACGGCCTTTAGGGACATTGTTACTTAATAATATATTTTCTACTTGAAGAATACATTCCAGTTTGGGCAAAAAGGCAGAAACAAATCGGGTTATGAAAGTTCCTTTTAGAAGGACTTTCAGATTATAACATGTTAGAGCATTTTACTTTCTCAAACCGTATTATAAAACATTCTGATATCCTAACTAATATTCAATGTAATAATGACAATTTTTCAACAAAACTTATTCATACAACAAATGTCAAAAAATTAAAACTTTAATAAAAGAGTATCCTTCTAACTATATAGATTAATAGTTGGTCGCAAAGGTAGTATTATTCATTTGCATTCCAAACAATCTTTTTTTCAGGATCCCATCCCAAATGAAGATAGAGATACTGAATAGAATTATACATTCAATTTTTTCAATGAAACTTTGAAAAAAGTTCATCTAATTGAAGTTAATTAGTGCATACAAATTTTTTTGTTTTATTTTTATTTTTTAAAGGTTTGGAACAAGAGCTTTCAGGAAAAGAAAAAATTGACACTTAAGTTTGATTAATTGATTTTAACAGCATGCTAACCTGTCTGGGGTTATTTTATGCCTAGAGGTTAGGGAACTGCATACATTATATGTTTATATTTACATTTTTTGTTTTGCAAAGGATTATATAGTATTAGGTATTTTAATCTTATACAAATAATTTTCAAACAGATCTATATAGATGAGAACCTAACAAGTACTATGACTCCTGTCCATAGTGGACCTGGAAGTCATGGCAAGGAAGTGGTACTCCACAATCTCCAGAGTTACAGAGCTGGAACCTCACGGCTAGAAACAATTTAATATACCTTTTATTTTGAGTCGGGGAGATCTTACCCCTCTGCAGAAAATACAATCAGAATAATCTAAGCCCTGCCAATAGGGCATTTGATTGATTGAAAAACTCTATAACAAAAAAGTAACCAATACATTAATGACCTTTGAAGTGGGTGGTAGGGTTAATTGATGACAATATGTTAATTGATTTAAAAAGATCCATATGTAATAATCATATCAAGAGAATTCTTTGATTTCAGCAAGATTGATTTCATAAAAGAATTTGGTTAGATAAAGAATCTTCATTATATATATTGATATTAATTTAGCTAATATTTATGAGTATATCTCAATAATAAAACTCTAATCAAAAAGCTTAAAATTCTATTCTAAATGTGACAAATAGCAATTGAGACAAAATAAATTGTAGTTATACTCATGCAAATGAAATTTGTGGACATTTGTCAAACAATCCCACTCTACAAAAACCGGCCTGTTAAGATTATTTGCATGTAAAATTTAAGGACTGATGAAGGATAAAAGAATTTGTAATTTTCTTTAAAAATAGTCTTTTCCTTTTGTGAGATATTTTAATAGATCACTTAACATTCAATAAAAAAGGTATGAAAATATTGATAAATTTTGACTTACTTTTTTCCTTGGAACTCTTATACATGTAAACATAATTACTTTTCAATGAGATTACAATACAAAAGGTCAGAAGTAATTCCATCTAAGAGATATTGTCAACTTCACAAATAATAAGTTGCAAAGCTAGGTAAAGGAATTTGGTTTAATGACATAACCCTTGATGATTATTTAATACCAAATCTAGTTTTTATATATATATATATATATATATATATATATATATATATATAAAGTGAATAGTTTGTAGGTAACATTTTTTTCAAATGAGCCAGAGCTCATTTGTTTGCACAGTTAAATGGTTTCAAGTATTGCTATCTAATACTAATAATTCAATTTAATATTAATTATCTGTTTGAACACAGTAAAATGATTTCAAGTATAGTAAATGATTAAATAGTTCTATTTGACCCATAGATGGGATCCTAACAGGTACTACCCCACTAGGTCAAAGTGGACCTGGGAGTAATGGCAATGAAGTAATACTCCACATTCCCCAAAAGCTCTAAGATTGGGGCCTCACCATCAGATGATTTAGTCTCATATCTAGGACACTCATGGGGAAGTTGAGGGTTACCCCTCTACAGAGATGCAGTCAGCAAATTCTACATCCCCAGGCAACTAGGCTAAATAAATAGCAAAAGATTACAACTCAAAATGTAATCAAACACTGGAAAACTTTCTAACTTTATGCACAATTTTAGAATGGGGATGCAAATTTTTTTTTGGAAGAGGTTAATATTATAAATTTTCCATTTTGAAGAAAAAAATATTGGGGTTTTTTTTTTCTAGTATTTTTTTCTTCCTCTTGTTATTAATGTGTATATGAATAAAACAGAGGTAAGTAATATCAACATATATTTTAAGTCTCTGAACTGTTGCAGTTAAAAAAGTTATTACAATGAACTTAATATGGATTTATAGAACAATTTATAGTTCACATAATAATTGCTTTTCAAACAATTTAAAAGCAATCTTCCTATTAAACAATTAACAATTCAAAAGCAATCTTACAATTAAAAAGTGAAGATTCTTACAAATCATTCATGCTGATGCTTCAATAGATAAAGAAAAGTTGTATATCAAAGTGACGAATGATGAGTGACAAGTATACTACTACACCCATTTTTTTAAAATGAAGATTTGATCTAATAAAGTTTACTTACAGTACACATCGACTTTTTAAGTTCATAATGCTTTATCTAATAGTATGTTTTCCAATCATCTTCAGGTGACATGGCCTAAGATATTATCAGTGAATATATTGATCAAAGCATTATAAATTTGAACAATTTAAAACTTTCAGGATAATGTTAGAGTTAATTTTCCAGATTAATTCAAATTTCATAAACATTTAGGGTCATATTTATAAATATATTATTTATTGAAATAGTGAGTTAATTTTAATTCATTTAAAGTTTACATTTTTTTAATATTCAAACTTATTTACCATTGAAAAAATTATGTAACTAGATAACTAAAAGAGAAAAAGGATTATCTGTGAACATATAAATCAAAACATTATAAACTTAAAATATTAAAAGCATTATAAATTACATCTTATAGAACAATTTTACAAATCCACAATTTTTTTTTTTTAGATACTACAGCTGCTTTTAAGTTTTTTAAAAATTTTACATAAATATCAATCCCTCTTAAAAACTCCATGAATATTCTGAGAAAATGAACTTGAACAAAAGTTTTAGCTTGGTTTCTATATTTAATGGCATATCAATCTACATAGGTCATTTAATGCCAAAGCCATCTTTGTAGAAGAACAACAGTGATACTATTTAACCCATAGCTGATGAGATAAGGGACTTCATACCTTTTCTAAAGGTATTAATCCAAAAATGAATGTAATAGCATGACTGGAGTTTAAACTTGCTTACTTTGAAATCACAGTCCAGCACTTTAGTCATTACACCACAGGGTCTCCCTAGCATAACATGCAGGTAATTGAACATGTAAAACTTTCAGGATGGTGCTACAACTAATTTTCCAGATAAGTCCGAATTCCATAAACATTTGGGGTTTTATTTACAAATACATTAATTCATTGAAATATTAAGTTAATTTTAATTAATTTAAAGTTAACATTTCTTTTAATATTTAAACTCTTCTTTTTTACCTTTATAAAAAAATTATGAATCTAGATAATCAAAAAAGAAAACATGAGAGGTTATGTTATCAAACAATTTTACAAACTCACTTTTTTCTTTTTAAATATTAATGCTGTTTGTTTTGTTTTTTTGTTTTTCTACATAAAATCAATCCCTTTTATAAACTTAAATGAATGTTCTGAGAAAATGTAAATAGAATATAAAGAAATCATTGTTATTCAGAGAAATAATGAGTGATAATGAAAAATTTAAGGCTACAGAAGAACAAGTAAATATACAAGTAAAAATTGTGTATATTAGAATTATAAGTATTAAATTTAACTAAATATTTAGAATTGAGAAGCAACAAGGATTTAATGCACTTGTATTATGTGGGGGAGGTCAGTATATAGGTCAGTAATTTATATATCTCTAGTCCCCACTCTCATGAAAGCAGAATGTAACAAAAAGTCATGTTTATTGCACTGTCCCTGTCTCACATATATACCTTTACCCACCCCCTCTACCATGGGCAGAATGTGGCAAGGTTAATCTTTCCATGGTTTGAATTCAGTTTTCTTTTTCCTAGACTAGTTGCCTAACCAAGACTAAAAACCCCAGTCTGCCTTACTATTTTCCGATAACAGATGGATTTATGCCTTTCCTAAAGGCATTAGCACAAAGTGAAATGCAAACAATTTTATCAAGGATTTGAACCTGGGTCACCAATTCCATTTATTAAAACAATAACCATTATACTAAGCGCACCTCCAACATATATCAGTAATGTATTCACATAGGCATATATAAATATGTATTTACCCAACCCCTCCGCCACAGATAGAAATTGACACAAAATCAATTTTTAAGCAGAGTACAACTGATTTGAATTCAGAGTTTTCTTTCTCATAGACTGGTAGCCTAACCAAGGCTAAGGAACCTAGTCTGCCCAACAATTTACTCATAACTGAGCGAGAAAAACAGATGAATTCATGCCTTTTCCAAGAGCATTAGCACAAAGTGAAACACAAAAAGTTTTATCAAGGATTTGAACTCAGATCACCGATTCCATTTCCTACAACCATAAACATTATGCTAAATGTGCCTCCATATACAAATATGTATGTGAATAGGTTTGTGTGCATGCATGTGTAGACATAAATATATTTATAAACTGTCTTTCTGTTAACATAAACAGAAATATACATGAATAAGGGTCATGATGAAATTACTGATGACTCCCATGCCAACAAAAATGTATCTTCAAAGCTACATAATCCAAAACAAACAAACTTAATCCAGGTTAAAAGTATGGTAATGGTAACCCAAAGGCAAACCTTTTTTTTTTAAAGACCTTATTTCCAAGTATCACAGCCAGGTATCCAATAATACTTGCAGTGAAAAATTAAAGTCTAAAAAAAGTGGGTTTCGGGTTACTCTTACAGCACTTTTAATCTGGTTTTAAGACGTGTTTGTTTTGTTTTGGGGGTATGGGGGGGCTCCTTTTTTTTCTTTGCAGCTTCATTTGGGGGAACACTATAATTGATTGAGAAAGACTCAAGAGATAACAGAATAATTCATTCATGCAGACAACATCAACATAATATAATGAAAAAAATGATCCAACTTGATGGCAATTCCTTCGTGCCCAACAGAGGGAGATTCTTCAAGCAGATTAATAAAAATAAATGGTTTGTTTTTTTTGTTTATATATGCATAAGCCTAAATAGTTTATAAGGGAGTCTTTGTCCTCTCCTTCAATTCTTTCAGTTATATCCCCACAAAAATACAAGAAAGCAATAAGAAACAATTGGCATTATGACAACCCAGGAGGAAAACACATTCAGAAGAGAAAAATCTGAATAGAAAGGAAAAATTTAAACAGGTTCATTTCAAACAATAAAGGAACAAGAGCAGAAAATAAAATAATCATAGAAAGAATGAAAACAGACAACTTTTCAATCATTCAAATTCAAAGATAACAGCAAAAAAAAAAAAAAAAAAATCAAATTTACAGCCTGCCAAACTAATATGTCAGACACAGTAATTATGCATGGAAAAATTTTGAATAGCATCAAAATGACATGAGTGTGTATTTATCTAACCTCTTTGCTGTGAGCAGGATGCAATACAAGGTCTATTTGTAAGCAGATTTTAATTTGGCATTTTCTTTCTCCTAGACTGGTTGCTATACCAAAACAAAATAACCCAGTCTGCCCTACTATTTAACCATAGTAGAGGAGGGAGAGATAGATTCATGCCTTTCTCAAGAGCATTAGCACAAAGGGAAATGCAAACAGGCATGTCCAAGATTTGTACTCAGGTCGTCAAGTCTATTTCCTAAGACAATAACCTTTATACCGTGTGTGTGTGTGTGTGTGCATGTGTGTTTTAAGGTTAATTTTGTACTTGAACAATACTGTATTAATGATTGCAAAAACACAAGAATTTTGTTGTTCTTAAGTCAGACCCTTCCACTACTTAAACAAGAAAAACTTTAAAAATGTGTGCAAACTTAAGAAAAAAATTTGAAGCTGAAACTTATAATAATAACCAAATCTTTAAATGATATTAAGATAATTTCACATCTGATTTATCAAAACATTTAGGTATTTTATTATATAATTATCATAGTGATTTAGTGAGGATTATACTAAAGTCATTAAACTAATTAAAATCAATTCTGAACATCTTCAGTTGGTATCATAAAAGAATAATTTCATTTCTTCATGACAAAGCAATGGAGTTTAAAGTATTACTTGTACTTTTAAAATGAAAATTTACAAAATTTGATCTCACTAATACATAGCATTAAAGCCATCATAAATACCTAAACATCAAATTCAAAGCTTTTTCTCTTTTGCAGTAAATAAGTCAATTAAAAGCATTTTGATAGTAAAGAATTAAATCAAATTTGGTCCTAATGATACCAACAACAAAAATGTAAAACATAAAATACCCCCACTAATCCATAGATAAAATAGTAAATATAGGTTCTAAAAAATTGAAAAAAATTTTTTTTTTAATTTTAAAAAATAAAGAATAAAAGAATAAATATAATTTTTTAAAAAAAGTAATATCTTCATTGTAAAAATATTTATTTTCCTTACTTTAATTTTCCAATCTCAAAATTGCCTAACAATGATAAAAATCCTGACCAGGGGGTTAAAAAAATGTTGCTATTTTACAGCAGGTTAATGATAATTAAGTACTAACCAAATACTACATTCAGTAATTTAACAGGAAAAAAATGATCCAAATGAATATTTGTACATATTAATGCATAGATGTTTACAGGAGTAATCAGAGGAAAGAAATGCAAAATGCTTCAGATGAATATGGCAAGAATATAAAAATCAGAACCAATTCCAAAAATGATAAAAAAAATTTCAAGAAGCAAACAAAAACCAAACAGGGCAAAAATAAAAATAAATAACTTTAAAGAATTGAAGGAGAGGAACAGAAGACAAACTAAGAGAAATTGACTAATTGTCAAATTTATCTGATTCAATAACAGGTAAATCAGAAAAGGCACAAGCAGGGACAAGCGATGTGCAAAAACAGACATCGAGAACTAAGATCAAAAGTGAAAACCATCAACTAAACACGGGCAATTTAAAAAAAAAAAAAAACAGGCTAAAAATAGAATCCAGCTGACACATGCAGAGGATTTTTAAAGCAATAAAGGTGATAGCTAAGTGAATAAATAAACAGTGCTTGACTTAAAACAAAAATAGGTGGAGGGAGACATTTTGGGACAATAACTAATCCACTGATGTTGGTCACATACACAGCGTCTCGGAGAACGCCGGGGTGATGGAGGTGCTACCCGTATCCAGACGTTCTAGGGCATAACCTTGAATAGAAGCTTCTTTCTTGAGACGCCTCTCCCGCATGTATTGCCGTAGTGTAAGTAAGAAAACCAATGTGTAGAAAGTCTGAAATATAACCATAGAAAAAAATGTAATGTAATGTTTTATAAAAAAGGAAAAGACAAACATATAATATATACATAAATACATATTGTTTACTGAAATTTATTAAGAGGTGAAACAAAAAAACTTGGCAAATACACTTAGAAAAGTCTTTTGAGGATTAAGTGGAGAAAAGTTGCTTGAAACTCTGAAATATAATATTGTCATTATGCTATAAATTTTGCTTTAACTAGTATCCTCCATCTTTGTTTTCCAGAAGTTTCAACCAATGTTTATCAACCTTTTTTAATGGCGTACATCATTCAATAATCTTAAAGTGTCAGCCAGCATCCACAGCCATTCACCTACTCCAATCTTACTGCTTCTTTAATAGGAATAATAGACAGATCCAAGTGTTGGTATCAGCACAAAGTTTCAATCCTATTGATTGATTTAATGACATGTCAATCAGTCATAAATAATTTTATGCCTTAAAGTTAGGAAAAATTGTGTACATTGTATGTTTATATATACAGTTTTTGTATAATTTAAGATTTTTGCACAGTTATACAATATCAAGTATTCCTATCTAATACCAATAATTTTCAAACAGATTTATTCAAATCATAAATAGGACCCTAACATCATCAAATGCAGTTGTGTGTCATATCCAGGACACCCCTTTTTTGTGGAGAGGATCTTATTTCTCTGCAGAGGATACAGTCAGCATATTCTAAGCCCCACTGAAAGGGTGATTTTCTTTTTTTAAATTCAACAACTAAAAATACATAAAAGTCATTTGAAATTATCAAAACAGTTTTCCACCCTTCTTCCCCAATGTATAACTGTTTAATTCATGGATTAATAAAATTATAGTTGTTGCTGGCGACCTTAGTCGAGGGTGACCCGAAGGCTTCCTTTTCAATAGCTACTACACCAAGGTGTAGGAGAGGGCACTACTTCTTCCCTGGATTGCTCCACTTTACCCTTGATGCTTACCTTATAATGCAAGGCGGCATCAAGTACCATTTTTGGAGTCTTAGGTATGACCTGACATAGGGTTGAACCCGGTCACCCGGACCATTGGTGAACACTCAACTCATAGAGTCAATATAAGTTGTTGGCAACCAGAGGGCTCCCTTTTCAATAGTTACTAACTCGGGGTGTAGGGAAGGGAGCTACTCCTTTCCCTGGATTGCTCCACTTTACCCTTGATATGTACCTTATATTGCTGAGTGTTAAGCAAGGAGGTATCAAGTACCATTTTTAAAGTCTTTGGTATGACGCAACCTGGGATTGAACCCCGGGTCTCCCGGACCATTGGCGAACACTCTACCCAGTCAAGCTTTACTCTGGTAAAAATTTATATAAAGCCAAATAGAAAAACAAATTCTTGTGAAAATTTAAAGTTTTATCAGGTTTTGTATATGTAATAATAATGGACACTTACTCGGCTTAATATAGTCATAATCACAAGGTCATAATAATGGAACAGAAGCAACATCTTGTTAGACGACATGCCACACAAGCTCATAATAATGTTTGAAATAACTAAATTTTAGCTATTTAGAACCCTAATACTTCACATCCACCATGTACTCCTGACAAAAAAATAGCTGAAAATATAAAATAATGAAATCTAACAGGATGTTCAACAACAGATTATAGGCAATAGCAATGAAGATTCCCTGACTGAAATTCAGGATGCATGGACATTTGCTCTTCAAGATAGTGTCACAAATACTGACTGAATATACTGGATCATTGCTCTGATGTAAGAGCACATCTGATTGCCTGAGGGAATAGCTATGTGTGTGGTGATTTTTATGTCAGAATACAGGCTACCTGGATATATATACTTCTAATTCGTGGCACAAATAATGACCACTTAGATTATAAGGATGAATTAAGTTTCTCATCATTTTATCCTCTAAATTTGAGATACCACACAGTCATGCATTACAGATGCTATTTATAGCAGAAAAAAATAAAAGAATATTCCAAGTAGTAAATAATAAGCAGAGAGTAATAAAACTAACTTACCTGCAGGGCCAGGCTGCCACAAGGAATATCAAACTTGATAAGACCTATTTCTGACATCTTTATACCATGCACCTCTGTTGGCAGTTCATCTTCATTAAGCTTCAAACCATAAATGTATTGAATGATGAGTAAGACTTCAGCATAAAGGACAATTACAGGTGAGATAATAAGGCAGGCTCGTCGAGATTTGGGGATCATCCAAATGATGCAAGCTCCCAAAAGTAGTACAAATGTAAGCCAGCTGTGGAATGTGATGCTCCAGGCCTGGGGAAAAAAATTTTTTTTTAATAGGACAATAGTGAAAAATTAAGATAAAGCATAAAATTAATTCAACAAATCCTTTCACAAATCATTAATTCCTCCACTGGTCCAGAGTTAATTCACTCTGAAAACACAATGCATTTCTATTCAGTTGTATGTGTTGAAAAAATGATGTGACTTTGGTATGTGATCTACAGAGCCAAAGTGTCAATAAGCAGGTAAAAATCACAGAAGGGTCTGCAACATCAAGATTGAGATCCTTGGCAGAATGAAGTGTACTATTGCCACATGTACCTCATTGAGTCAAGACTAGAGATTTCAACAGTCGAACAGATGTTTAGTCATGCTTCAAACTTTCTAACCAGACATTCTTCTCTTGTTGTAGATAACAATATAAAGTGTAGATTGTATACCAAAATAGCTTCATAACATAAATTGCATATTAAAGTAACACTGAAAAAACAATTTGTCAATCTATGGAACAGTTCTATTTGGGAATCCCTGTTTTCTCAACATAAATTTCCCACCTTTTTCAGACAAAATATTTTCTAGGTGTTAATGTAGCTTTATATAAAATTCTCATGCAATTTAGTAGAAATCTGTGGCAAAGAGGTTTGCTGAAACTGTCTTTCATGAAAATATTATATTATTCATAATTTGAAGTATGTATTTACCCAACCCCACCACCACTGTGAGCAGAATGCAACACAGTTTCAGTTTTGTTTAATGACATATCAACCTTCATAGGTTATTTAATGCAATAGCCATCCTTGCAGAAAAACAGAGATGGTACTATTTAACCTATACCTGAGAGAAGAAGAGAGTTCATACTTTTCCCAAGAGTATTAGTTCAAAAGAGAATGCAATTGTGTGACTGGAATTAGAATTTGCCTCCTACTATGTTGCAGTCCAGGATAAGACACAAGGTCAATTTTTAAGTTCAGCTGGTTTGAATTCAAAGTTTTCCTTCTAGACCAAAGCTAAAGAGCCCAATCTGTCTTCCAATTTACTCATAGCTGAGGAGAGAAAAGGTAGAATCATGCCATTCCCAAGAGCATTAGTACAAATTAGGAAATGCAAACAACCGTGTTGAGGACTTGAACTCTGGTTGGCAATTCCATTTACTACAACATTACACTAATTTAAGGTATCATGTTTCAAATGTCCCCAAATGCAAAGGAGGAAGAGTATGGTTTTCAGCCTGTACATATGGTTTTGACTATACATTTCACACCTCTGCATTTGTAAGCAATTGGTCAGTAACCATGTTTGAGAAATAGATTTTATTTCATGGAAAAAACTCTTCGAATCAAAGTTAAATAATTGTTTGGATGGCATGTCAATCAATCTAGGGATATCTTATGCCTAGAGTTCATAGAATTGCATTCATATTTATATTTTCTATGTAATTTATTCTTAAGAGTTTTTTTTTGTTTTGTTTTTTTGCAAACAGTCCAATCAAATATGAATAATTTTTAAATAGATCTATTTGACTCATAGATGGGACCCAAACAGATAATACCACACCAGGTCAGAATGGAAAAATGGGAGTAATGGGAATTAAAGGTTTTGTTTTGTTGCCTGTCAACCATTGTAGGTTTAATGCTAAATTTTTTTTATACATATATATTAAATATGATTTCTAAACATTTTGTAGATAACATTTTTAAACGAGCCTGAGCTCTTTTTTTTTTTTTTTTTGCACACAGTTAAATGGTTTCACTTATTTCTATTGAAACAAATAATACTATTTACTATTAGTCATTTGTTTGCACACAGTTTAATGTTTTCAAATATTGCTATTTAACACTAACAATTTAATTAAACATTAGTAATTTGTTTACACACAGTTAAATGATCAAACAGTTCTATTTTTAAAAATTCAGCATGTCAAAGTTAATTAGTTCCAAGTATTGTTATGTATCACTAACAATTCAATTAAACAGTTATTTATTTATATACAGTCAAATGATCAAACAGTTCTATTTCAAGCAATTCAGTTTAGTGTAAGTCATTTGTTTGCACTCAGTTTAAATGTCAAACAGTTCTATTTGACCTATAGATAAGACCCTATAAACTGCTACCACTCCAGGCCAGAGTGGACCTGGGAATAATGGCAATAAAGGAACGTCTCACTCTAAAAGCAGAAATAAATGTTAAAGCTAACAGCCCAAACAAACCTCTTCCTAATTTATTTTTAATAAAAAAAAATCCTAATTTATTTAAAAAAAAAAAAAAAATCAACCATTTTCTCATTTTTACATTAAGATTTTCAATTACTCAATAATATTTTTAATAAATAAATGAACAAAATTATCAAAGCATTCAAGATATTAACTATTTTCCGATGCATTGTTAAGCAAGTTTTCTTAGGAAGGCAATTTAGGTAGGACAGAATTACCTCCCTTGCATAACTTTACAGCGTCCATAGAATTTAATTTAGTAGGTTAAAAAATTATTACATTTGCAAGACAGAATACTAAAATCAATAAACTGATGATTAGAATCATAAATAAATAAATAAAAAATTTAAAAACATAAAATAGCTTACCATCATGGCAATGAGAGCAAGAACATAACTCTGATTCATGATATAGACAAAAACAGAAGCAAGGACTGATCTTTTCTCAGGTGTACGACTATGTTTTCGAGATTCTAGAGTTGCTTGCATTTCTTCATCAGAATCTTCATGTGTTTCTATATCTCCACTCTTTGCACGGGTATCAGCTGATGAAATAGGGTCCACACTACTATAGTGCATATTCTCTCCAGTATCCACCAAACCCTAGCAAAAAAAAAAGAAAAAGAGGAGGGCAACCATGCCATGAGAGAAGATCAAAGATCACCATGAAAGATGAAAAAAAATTTTTTATTGACAAAAATAAAAGAAATATATACATTATTGAATTTCTCAACCTATTGTACCTAAATGCCATATTTAACAGTATGTAAGTATCACTTTTTTTCTTTCATAAATATGCAACTTGTAATGATGAAATTCTTTATACACCCAAGAACCAACTTTATATATATATATATATATATATATATATATATATATATATATATACGTAATATGGTTCTTGACTTTGAAGAAACCAGAAGTACTGGTTTCACCATCGTTATTTATCAATAGAAGCTGATAGAACTCTGAGATTAGAGTCTTGTGTCAAATTTATTGCAGTTACCTTTTTAAGCAATTGTGAGATTATATATATATATATATATATATATACACACACACATGAGGCACTCAAAAAGTCCTGGGCCTAACAAAGACCCATGAAACATACATGTTAGTTCACATTGCAACATGTTTGGTGTATCCTTTCTAAAGTTTCTTTAACCTTTACAAATGATGAAAAAATCAACGTAAATTTAAAAACTTAAAAAGCCCATTCCCTTTTCAATTAATCAGAGACCTTTTCAACACCCTCCATATATTATTCCCAGTTTAAAATATTGTGTCCTATGTTCTTTGTGCATCCTCTATAGTGGTATATGTAATTTAAGCCATTTAACACAAAGTACTTTCAAAAGCACATCTGAAACCATACAAAATATCAATTATAATTTTTATTCAACTGAAAGGTTATTTTCAATGTGTTATAAAAAATTAAAAATATATAAATGTCAACAGAAAGCAAAATTACAAATCTTAAACTGTATGACTTGCCTACAATCCCATATACAGGAAAAAAAAGACTGAACTATGGGTAAAATATGAAAGGCCGATTAAAAATATGTATTTCAGGTTTTAATGAAAAATATCCAAGAATGATTATTTACAAAAACCTATAAACTTATTTTAATTTCAAGTGTTTTATTAATGTTATATTACTTAAGTAAAAATACATAAGATATTAAAGATGATTTTAGAAGAGATGTTGAAATGAGTAAAAATACTGTATTTCTATTTAAGTAAGATCAATGTAGAGAATACAGTGAAAGGAATGTAACTTCAGAACTTGAAGTAATGTGACTAGTAGGAAATAGAATTTTTTAAGAAATGTATTTAAAATTTTAGACTATTTGATTCAATGATGAAAATATTCTAGCCTTTGTGAAGTGTGTATAAGTAAAGGAAACAACTACAAATGTGATACAAATACTTTTTCCAAATCAACTTATAATCTGCAACTATCAGCACAAAATAAGATGAAGCATATACATCCTTTAAGAGGATGACATGCACACACTAAAAAACAAAGGAAGATGCAATAGATGTAATATTAACCAATAGAAAAAGAAAACCACCATATGCCTTTACCATCAAATTTTGGTTTAACTTCAAATTAAATACATCAAAGGATTTTGATTTAAAGTCCTTTAATAAAAGTCAGTAAAACCATTTCAATCAGGAAAATAAAGTCAAAAAGTTTGGCTTTGAGCTAACCTTACTGTGCTTTTAACCTGGATTATAAGAGAAATATTTTTTAAAAAACAAAAGCCTCTTAGGAAAATCATAGCCTTTTGATTGATAAGGAAAATGAAGGTATTTAAATGCTAACCAAAATGGTGGACCAGTTTTCTTAGCCTCTAAATTTTTCCTAAGGTAAAATATAAATAGTTAATTGAATCACCAATTTTTCTGGAAGTTCACATGTTTGTGCAATATCTTCCTTAAAAGTTTTCTTTAATTCATTATTGTAAGTAATAAAGATTCCCTGAACATTCTTTGTTCTTAAACTTCATTACCAACACATTCTTTCACCTAATGCATTATGATCATTTTACTTTCTGTTGCACTTTCCCTGATTAAACATGAAGAATAAATAACATCAAATATGCATTTTTAGATTCAGTCAAGATTTTCAACAAAATAAAGTAAAATTATCTGTAAATAAAGAGTATACACATACTCAAAATGTTAAATAAACTTCAAAAATACTAAGATTTCTCTAATATTGTACAAAATATGATTCTGTGAACTTTTGCATCAAATTAATACATAAATTTCTTTTTAATTCCTCACAAAATAAGTTGCAGAAATTCATTAAGAGGACAAATTGTAAATTGATATCCTTTTTAGGGCCTACCCCTACTACATACCTACCCAGCCACATTTTTTGATTTACATATTTTGTAATTGTGGATCATATCTCAGACATCCAAAATTCATGAAATTAAAATGATCATACTCATGAATTTTGAAATGTAAAAAATCAGCATATTTGACAATGATTCAAAATAAAGTATTCCTTGCCTATGGCTCAAAAAATTAATTAATTAATTAATGGAGAGGAAAAGAAAAACAAAAATAGAAAAGTAACCTGGCACACTGCTTCTCAGAATGAATCTAGTTGATCCAATTTTTTTCTTTTTATATTTAATTCTTGTAAGTTTGCTAATTTTTGTTTGTTTGTTTTTTTTTGTTTTTTTCTTTTCATTTTAAAAAAACAGAACAAAAATGTTTTTTTTAAATGCTGAATCATTTGAGTAAAAATACAGAAAAAAAAGGGTTCAATTGAATTTATTCAAATTCTTTAACAGTGTCCTTTATTTAGGAATAAATATATATTTTACTCAAAATTTCCATCATGAATTTATCCTCAATACTTATAGAAATTTCAAGCCAAATTCTTTATTCAATCCATGAGGATAGATTGTTCTCATTCCACTATTCATATTTTGAAGATAGACATCTTGTATCAGTTGATTTTTCCTAGTTAATTCATCTTCTCATCTTAGAAATTAGAACAGACAGAATATTGTCACTATAACTACTATGATAAAAACATGAGTCAGCACACAGTAATTTCCCTTCTTTATATCTTTCTATTTTCATAGTTTTTATATGTTAATTTTTTTTCACATTTTTAACATAAAAATCAGATTAATAAATAGATATGTAAATATTTATAAAACTTATTGAAATATCTTCTGTTCAATTTATTTCATTCATTTCTATAATCACTTTGTTATATAAGTTTTTGATTTTTTAGTAAAATGGACTGACCCATCATAAATACCTTTTATTTCTTATAATTCTGTAATTCTTATTTTTACAACTATACCAGTTATTAGCATCAAGTCATCTTTAAATAAACTTAGAGTATTGGACAAAAAACAAGACTGAAAAGACTTAACTATTTTTTATTATTGCTACAAATTTTAATGAAACTTCAATAGCTTAAACCAGTCATGAACAAACTGCAGCCTGTGATGCTTTCTGAATAGCCTGCCTAATTTCATGAGGAAAATATTGGGGAGGGGATAGTCAAATGACTAAATTAGAAATCAATCTTTCTACTTTTATATGCGTTTTTATTATAATTTTACCTTTCAATTATGTTGTCAAATTGTTAAATATGCACCAGTAATTTCAAGAAAATAGTTTTAATAAAATTTAAGTTCACAGATTATGAAAATATTAAATTTTTTTTCAATACACAAATCACATTCATATTGAATAAATTGATTTTTTTTTTTAAATATTCATTTTTTTCTTATAATTATTTCTTGTCTCACAGCAGCAGTATGTGTTAATAACATTGATATCAGTAAAAATATTATCCTGAAACTTCAATTTAGAAAATATCTTTTTACCAAAGAGGAAAAAAAAAATCAACTTTTCTTTATTTCTTCTAATATCTATGGTAAAAATGGTTGAGGTATCTTCAGTCAAAAATTATCTTGAATTTCTTTTTTTAGTAGTGCAGCCTGCCAAATAAGTCATATTTCCTGTGGCCCACTTCTCAAAAAAGGTTGCCCGTGCCTGGCTTAGACACACATAGGAAGTGATTATTTTCTTTGATTATCACTGCCTGTTTGGGGTTTTCAAACTCAGACAACTACTCATGAGTCATTTGCAAAGGATTAATTACAAATTAGGATATCAAATCAAAGAAAAAGAAAATTCTAAGAAATTTCTAATTTTCAGTACTTCTGAAAATTTTCATTTTAGAAAATTAAAACTTTTTGCTATGACAAAAGGAATTTTGACAACAATAATCAAGGAAAATAATCACTTCTTACATGTGTCTAAGCCAATGAAGTTTTATGAAAATTTGTTGCAATAATTAAAAAATGATTAAAAAAAATTTTCACTGTCATTTTTTGCGGGGGAGGGGTCCAATACTGTAGTTTATAAACCAACTTGAATGTTATCTGTAACATGGTGGTATTCTAATGTAGGGAATATACTTTTGTCATTGTGAGTAATATTAGAACTTGTAATATTTGATCTACACTGTGGCTGTCACACAAGACAGCTCATTAATTTAACTGTAATATAGTAAAGAGAACTGACTCAATACTTGCTTGACCTTTGAAGAGAGTTCATAGGTAGCAGATTCCAACTGTACACAAATTTATTTTCACTAAATTCTAAGTAAAAAGTAATTTATTTTTCAAATCTAGTTATGTAATCATTCAGTAGTTTTTATATTTCTATAATGACTACTTTTTGAAAAAAATTTAACAAGGGTCTGAATTTTCTTGTTGCAGACATTAATCATAATACCTTCCAAGTTAATTTTGGATGATAAAAATTAACATGAAAAAAGTCTAAAACCATCTGTAAGTACACAAAAGTAACATTTATTTAAGACTCACTTTATGCTATTTCCTTGGAATTAAGACATCAAAGATTTTATCTAAATTATTGCAATACATTTAATTTCTATTAAAAAATGATCATTACTACATTTTTTTACGTATTTGAAATGAGCAATAAGAACTATACCATTTTATTCAAACATTTTTAGGGGTTACGCATGCAGGATTTGAAAGGTGTATCTCACCTGCACTTTTGGATATGAATAAACAAGTACAGCATATGTTATATACATTATAAACAGACATTGACTTTTACATAGGGATTGAAAGGATTTATTCTTAGTCACAAAAGCTCAGGTTGGGAAAAAAGATAAGAGACAAAAGACAAAAAAATTACAATGAGACAGTAAAATGTGTAACTCATTGACATTTGTATAACTAATACTCTGAAGATCTGCCAATTTCATTAATCTTAGTGGCTGCTCTCTTTATCAGATTAGTGCCAAGACAAGAATAGCAAATTAAGAAAAGTATAAATCAATTCAGTGCCAATTTCTTGCTTATAAAAACTATGGAAGGTATAACACACACACAGTTTGGTATATAATACACACAAATTTAAAACAATTTGTAAAGGATCAAATTGTTTAAGTATTTAAGTTAATGAAAATTAAAACCAAACATTTGATAATCATTAAATTTATAGAATGAAGTATTTTGTAAATTGGTTAGTAAGATATTTATCTGAGCTATAGAGAGATTCTAAAATGAAGTATAATTTAAGCAACTCTTACTATTCAACATAGTTGCATACTTATCAGCTTAGTGTAACATGTGAAGATTGAAACAATATACTGTTTAACCCTTGGAACTCATAAGCCAAAAATATCAAACTGTATTTTAACCATAAGCCTGATATTTCAGGTTCAGAGAGAACATGTCAGATACTAATAATGAAAGACTTAGTATTTTAACTATTCAGTTTGAACTATTGAGTGAAGTTTGAATATGTTCTGTACTCCATGTTTTTGTGAATTTAGTGAGTTCACATAGTTTATCTGGGAGCCAATCTGAGGTTTCACTTTATAGGTATATGCAGACTGAACAAAATCTTATCAAATAATCAAGGTTCATACACTTTGATTCAAAAAGAAATCTGTTGTTTTAATTTGACTACAAAAATAAAGTGTCTATTTCTATAACTAAAATATTTACTTCCAACAATTCGGATCAAAAATTTTTAAAACAATCATCAAGCATTTCTTTTTAACCACTTTGAATATTCTTTTATATACAGGGTGTTTCAGGAAACTTCTTATCCTTTTGTAATCAAATAACTTGACCGATTCTGATTCAAATGATCTCAAATCTTATATGTAGAAACAACTGAAAATTCTATGTTTAATGCTTTTCATTGTTTTTTTCTGATAGAGAAATACTCTTTACTGGAATTATTTTATTATTGTATTTAATAGTTTTAATTTAAAATCTATTGAAGTTGTTAAAATATTATCGAATGTTTCACTTATATAAACAAAAAAAAAGTAACTGGGCACTTATTCCAGAAAGCAATCTGTGCAAATAGTTCTTGCATTTTTAGAAAATAAAACCTTCCTTATGTTTTTTTTATATTCATCAAGTTAGTACTAATTCTTTCGCAAAGTCAATATTTATGTTACAAAGCTGTTACTTAATGACATAGTTGAGTTATATTTCATTTAGAAAAGGTGTTAATGTAAATGAATACAATGCAGACATTAATAAACAAGAACGTGAATAATACTGGTATAGTGTGCAAGAAATATTAAAGACAAGATATATGGAAAGTTAAAGGAGGTTAATCTTCTAATGCATGTCATTAAAGAGTTGATAAAATATACTAGTTATAAATCATTTATGTATGCTGAAAATGCATAGTTATTTTTATTAAGACATTTGCATCTTTCTACAGAGATTATCTTCATATAGCAAATATGGTTGCTACAAGACTAAAGATCATACCAAGAAAAGAACGAGTGGAAACAATGTCATAATTGGAATTCTCCACTCAAATGCAAACAGACTCAGTGTTATGCAACTTGGTATATTAAAAGACAAGAAATACTCAATTACTTTAGTTTCAGGAAAAATGAATATCATACAGTTGTTGGGCAGCTTATGACTGGAAATTACTAAAGGCCATCATAAATCAGGTCTCTACTTTAAGCTAGTGCTTTTGACGTATAATCTGCTAGACTAAGATAAAATCTGTGCAGTCAGCAAAAAGTGTGGTCAGTTGGCAAGTGGTCAGCAGTGGACTAGAAGTGAATAGAGAAAGAGGTGCCCCTACAATAGCAACAAGAATAGATGAAGCTACATAGTTCCTGCTCTTACTCACAACTTGAATGTTCAGCAATGATTTTGACTCTAGGATCTGAAAAGGGAAAAATGTGAGCACAAATGGAACAAAAATTTCAACATTTTTCATTCATTTACTTTTTTTTCTTATTCATTAAAATTTAACTTTCTCTATTCTAAAAAGACAGACTAAAATCAAAATAGCATCTAAATGAATACCACATAATAATACCAAAACTATGTAAGGGTTGTAAACCTTATACTTCCAAAAGTTCTTTTTAAAAAGTAATTTCCTCAGCTTAATTGCTTGGCTAAAGTTTAATAAGTTATATGGTATTGTATACATATGTACAGATAACAGACATTTTAAAGTTCTATCTATATTACAGATCTGATATATAATTAAATACCTGTAATTTCTTTAATGGAAAAATAGTGCTGAATTAAAATACAAAATTAGAAAACTGAACTAAATTGAAATCTAATCTTTGAGAAAAAAAAAGAAAAAAAGAAAGAAAAAAAAAGGAAATCCCTTGACTCAATTGAATACATAATTGATACATGAAGGTAAGGAACAATTATTGAAATGCTGACAATATTCATAATACTGAAAAAAGAAAAAAAGGGATTTAATAACAGCTACTTTTATGAATATTAATAACATGGTATACTTCAATTTTACTTTAAAAAATGAATAAAATAACTTTAATAATTGATTTCAAGTATTTGTCATTTGAATATTGTATAGTAAAGTTTTAAAAATTAGTATACTTTAATCCTGTTCTAGTCTTTTACTAAATAAATATGCTCATAACCCAGGCATAAATATTCCACCACAGCAATTCTAGCTTTGTAGATCAAATTGGCATTTTTAGTCTTATTGTTAATACCACCAGTGTTGAATATTATAAAAACTTAAAAAATAAATTTTCTTTCTTTAGAATTAACTGTGTGTTATATTACAGTTGAAAGTTCATTAAGAATATTTACTTCCTTTTTGTTACACTTTGATAATTTTATGTTTCTTTCACAATACAATGTACAATGACTCATAGGCGTTCTAAAATGTGAGATTGCAATATATTACATAATTATTTGATAAGAAAAATTCAAATTAATTCTCTATAAAACCTAGAAGAGTAGGTATAAAATGAACTTAGTCTAAATTATACACTTGAGATAAAAATTAAAAAACTAACAATCTTATCCTTTAAAATTATTCTATTCATATATACTACTATATTCCTTATTCAAATCTGATATTGTCCAAATGTTTATCAATGAATCTTATGCAAATCATTTAAAAACATACTTTTTTTCTTATAATTCAAACAATTGATGAAAACTAAATGTTTGCTAGTCATATAGTTTTATGTATACAGTATATGTAACGGTATATTCATAATCTTAATATGAACAAGTAATAAAAAATGCTGAAAAAAATCAATAAGGCTTTAAAACACTTTTCTGGAGCAGTGCCAAATCAATTGTTTTATAAGTAACAATCAGGCAACATTATACTATTTGTGTTAGAAACATAAACGAGTCTTTCTTCGCAGTTTAAGAAGATAAAAATACATATTCCAAGTTAAAAGCATGGTAAAAGTAACTCAAAGCCAGACTCTTTCAGACCTTATTTTTCTGATGGAGATATCATAAGGGAACAAGAAAAATTTTGGCAAATGGGACAGGCTTTAGCTTATACACTAAATTTTTTTACATTTCCCAATTATACCTGCATCAGAAAAATAAGGTATTAAAATAATTTTGGCTTCCCCTTTCCATGCTTTTAACCATAACTAACATCTTTTTTAGTGCTGGTATATTTCTTTTATGCTCTACTTAAATAATATGAGAATTTACCAACAATCTTTTTTTTAACATATTGCTCAAATTCTACTTAATTAAAACTATAGAAACTTTCTTTCTAAAAAGACAAAATGATCAGCAAAACATTTATGAAAAAAAAAAAAAAAAAAAAAAAAAAAAATTGAAAAAGAAAGAAAGAATTAAAGAATGCAGGTTAGGTGGAATTTGTGGTTTGTTTTTTTTTTGGGGTGGGGGTGTTCTTTTCTTTCCCTGCTTTGATGCCTGTATAAAGAGAGCATAGCATTTATCTTACCAACCAATTACAATTTAAGTGGTGAGATAAAACGAAGATATCACATGCTGTTGGGGCAAAGAAGAAAAATAATAGTGCATACAGTAAAATGGAATACACTCCAGGAAGCAATCACTACAATTAGCATTTCAGACAGGGGAAAACCAAACACCAATAAGGTTTGCATGCAAATGCTTTTTATCACATATTTAGATAATCTTTTTTTTTTCTTCTTTCTTTCTAAAAATCAGTTTGTTCTTTGATTTCCATCAAGTGCTAATTTACTATATCTTTTTCTTTTTAACCATTATCAGATACTTAATAAGAAAATTATACAAACAGTTTATTAAATCTTCCTAATGCTCAAATTTCAAATAAAACTTTAGGTACTGATTTTTCAGAGTTTATAACCTGATTGATTGATTTTAATTGTATGTCAACCAGTTTGGGGTTATTTTATGCCTAGAAGTTCAGGAATTGTATTCATTGCATATTCATATTTACATTTTTTGTGTTATTATTGAGACTTTTTTTTTGCACACAGTTATATAATATCACATATTCCTATCTAATACAAATAATTTGCATACAGTTTTATGGTTTCAAGTATTCCTCTCTCATATGAATAATTATATGGTAATTATTTCTAATTAATAATAGTCATTTGTTTGCACACAGTTATATATTTTCAAATAACTGATAATACTTTCTAGACAATTATAGCTTCAAGTAACAATACAAATAATTTAGAGCTATATAGCATCAAGTATTCCTATTAAATACAAATAATTTTCAAGCAGATCTATTTGACCTATGAATAGGACCTTAAAGATACTACCACTCCAGGTCAATGTGGTAATGGTAATGAAAGGGTATTCCACTCTCCCCAGATTTATAGAATTGAAGCTTCCACATCAAATACAGTTTAGTATTATACCCATGACATTCCTTTTTCAAAGGGAGGGGGTCTACAGAGTCAGTGTATTCTTAGAGGATTAATGATTTTACTCAAAAGATACAGACAAAAGATAATTATAAACTTTTCTATTTCTATTGGCAACTTCCAGTACTGACATTAATCTTAAATGCAAAATATCTATCTCTGACCAATTCATTTTTGTATTTTAGAACACTTGCAATTATGGTTTCATATTACAGCAACATTGGAGAAAATACTAAAACTTTCCTATCTCAAATCAAATTATTATTAATAATGTACCCTACAATTTTAAAGAGCCATTTTAATAATCATCAGTTTTGTTTCTTTATTCAGCAAGAAAAAAAAATACAATAGCCATACTGCTATTTTCTTTTCAGTGTATATCAGAAGGCAGTTAAGAAAATCAGCACTGGACAAATATCAGAGAACTGACTGAAGTAGAAAGAAGATACAAAGATGCTTAAATATATAAAACATTAGGTTTTCAGAAGATGATTTCATTTGTAAAAATATTTGCCAACATTAAACATTTCAGTTTTTAAACCTTCATCAGGGCATTTAAGTTAATAACTTACATGCTCTGATGAAGGTCTAAAACACAAAACACTTAACATTGGTAAATATTTCTACAAATAAAATCATACTCTGAAGACTTTTTTTTTTTTAATCTCTGTACATTTTCATACTGTCATATTTACAGTTTTCCACCCATATATATATATATATATATATATATATAAATTATCCAGTCAGTGTCCAAGGACAGTAGGTGTGGATTATTTTTTACGTAGAATATATGAGGTTAATCATATAAATCTATGAGAGTGCTCAATGTATGGCTATTGTTAGTTCCCTATTTATTCTCTAGGGTATAACAAAATTCACATTCAGAGCGTATATAGTACAATTAAATGGAGACTCAAACTCGGTTAAGCCCAAAGTGTGCACACATATTAAAAGATCCTGAGGGTTAGATGTGAAAGCAAAAAGGAAGGTGCAAATAATTTTTCTTTAATTTAAAAAAATAAGTGAATAAAACAAGTTTAATAGAATAAAGACAAAAGTAACTCTAATTAACATACTTGTTAGTAATAATAATTTGATTAACAGATGAGCAGTAAACAATTCAATATTTCAATGATTATTCACATCATCTGACTATTAAAAGTGCTATAATTCAGACTATGAATTCACACACAAAAAAGAAAATGAATACACCCTTAAAGTCATATGACAATATGGTTTCAGCTGATAAGCAATCATTTCTTTTTGCAGCCCTTATGTAAGTGAATCACAACGGCTATTATAAAAGTTTTAACTGAATAGCTATAAAATTATCTAAATGCTTTAAAAAGTCAAGTATATAGTACATATAAAAAGTCCTCTATTCATATGTAGACATTATGGCTTCAAATTTCATTTTCTTTTAAATTGGGAAAGCAAAGAATATTTGAACAATACCAAAGCCTTTTTTTCACATTGAATGCTTAAATAGATTAAACTTCAACTTTTTTTCTTAAAGCATCAGAAAACTTTAACATAATGTAGGAACATTAGTCATAATCAAATGTCCAAATTTCACAAATAATCATGAATTCTTCAATGTAATTGAAATACCAACTGGTCAATCTAAATTATGAATTTCAAACAATGTTCAAATGAGGCTTTCCACTGGATTTCCATTGCCTTTGTAGAGACTAAATTAACATATTTGCTGCCTGCCTGCAACCCTTGTATACAAATAGTCTTCCTATTGGTGTACTTCAATGATTCAGCCAATGAATATAATGTAAAAACCATTCAGCTATCCAATGAAAAATCATCCCATTTAAAATTGATTACTTTGTAATGAGAAATATTAGCAGTGCTAATATATTTTCATTGAAAGGAAAAATTTAATGAATTTAGACTCCCTGATTATATTATTTAAGATTTTTGTCAAATCATGGAAAGGCATATTTCAAAGTCTAGAATGTAAAATTTAAAACTTCCCTATTTTAAAAGAATAAAATACTTATTACAATCTTTTTTAAAAGAATAAAAAGGAAAAAAAATTCTTTAAATTCATTCATTTTAGAATAAACAAAAGCACATGAAATAAAAAATTCTGAAATGTTTTAAAGGTGTTCATGGTTTAACAGTTATCATAAAGGAAGGAGACTTGGCTACCTAAAATCAAATCCTGAACCAGGCTGTTTTCATTTCACAGTGGAAAGGTATCAATCCAACTATTCTCCCTCCAGTTACTGGTAAATAGTTGGGCAAACTAGGCTCTTTAACCATAGTATAGTAACCAGTCTAGGAGAAAGAAAACTCAGAATTTAAGCTAATTATGAGAGAGATGGGCTTCACCAAATTATTCCTATCCAAAATACGTTACATGAGTACCACCCCCAGGATCAAATTTTTCTACAAGACCAGTGTAAGAACACATTTCAGAGTCTAGAATGTAAAATTTGAAAATTCCCTATTTTAAGAGAATGAAATGCTTATTATAGCTATTTTTTTATAATAAAAAAATAGAGGTAAAAAAATTTTAGAATAGATATTAAAATAAAATAAAAATTATGAATTGTTTAAAAAAAGGTTTAATTCGATATATTGTACCATATCAATATCCTAGATAATATAGACTACCATCATCCAATGATATTTATTATATTTAGTGCATGAAATTTATATGTAAATGTTACACATATTATGGAGAAGTCATGCAATATACATTGAGGGAAAATAAAATTGCAACACCTTGAAAGTGTCTCAATTTATTCAAGATTATATATTCAGGTAATACAACTGGATAATAGTAAACGATCATATATACAGATCAATACATGCACAAGTGCCAAAATAAGAAGTGCAAACAATACTCAGATTATATATATATATATATATATATATATTATACATACACTGCTCCCAAGTCAAAATTGGCAGCATCCTTCAGGTTTTTGCAATTTTATTAGCCAACAGTGTAATTAGTTTCTGAATATAACTAACTATTCAAAATTTCAGGAAATAAAAAAAAAATGGAATCCCCCACACCATTTGTGAGCTAATGCAAAAAAACATACAAGCATACAAAAAAAATAGTAAACATGGCAAACTTATTTTCAATATATGAGGTTTTCAAACCAGTTGTTTTTTGTTTGTTTTTTAAAACTCTAGTTCAAGTAACAGCACGTCTCTTCAGGTTTCCAGAACTCTAAAGTATCTTAGTTGATTTTAATAGTGCCATGGTCTGGATGGTTTCAATTCTTCCTCTGATCTCCAGTTCCCTTAGTCTCTTTTCCAGGCCTTTAGGGACCATTCCAAGGGCACCAACTACAATTGTTATCACTGTCACAATGTTCCACAACTTTTTTTCAGGTCTCTAGCAAGATTCAAGTAATTCTCTGTCTTTGCTTTTTTTTTTTTCATTTTAATCTTCACTATGGTTCACTGAAATGTCAAAATCCACTGGATGACTAGTTCTTTTGTTCTTGTTAACTATTACGAGGTCTGGTCTTCTGGCTGGATTGGGTGATCCATTTGTGTTTCATCGTCCCAGAGGATTTTATGGGTCTCATTTTCTAAAGCAAATTCTGGTTTGTGCATATACTATTTGTCAGCATGGTCAAACTTTAATCCCTTGAATATTTTTCAGTGGATCAACTTTCCAACCCAGTCATGCTTGTATTCTTTTTTGTAATAGTTTGCTGTATTCACTCATGTGATTAACTATCATCTCTCATCACAAAATCTATATTTGCTATTCTTCTACATATTAATTTTTGCTTTGCTTCTTTTGCATATCATTATCATCATCTTCATCTGAATGATTCTAAGTCTAAAAAGCAGATTAAGTGGACATTACTTTTTCTGAATTTCAACTTTTTTTAACCGAGGACAAAAAAAAAATCAGTATGATAGGTCAGTTAAGAGTTCCTCTGATTCTATGTAAACCAATAATACTTGTTGCAGGGTTGTAAGCATCTAAACTAACTTCCTCACAGTTTGCTTTAGTCTGATAGAGAGTAAGATATATGTGCACCCAGCAGGACAAAGAACAAAACCTGGTATTAGACAGATAAGATCAGCTAGATCCAAGAGCCATTCAAATAACCAGGAGAGAAATCAACCTCTTCAAAAATCACCAATTGACAATAGGGCTTGTACATATCTGAAGCATACATCAACAAACCAATCTGTTGTGCTTCAGTGTGATCCCACTTAGTATATCTTGTCAAATCTTGTATGGGTTGGCGGCAAGAAAAATATACAGTAAAACTGCACTTTTCAATAGTGATACCAATCATATCACTTATTCAAAACATTACGTATGCACAGAACTTATATAGATCCTTAGTAAAAGCTAAAAAGAGGGTGCACTTAAGAAATCCATCTAAATGTTGCAGAGCAACAAAAACTAGTGCATACAATATCCATACTCTTAGCAATGACTTCCAACTCGACAATTAACTATTATATACAGTATTTGATGTCTTATAAAAATCACCTCAATTTGAGCGGGAATTAAAAAAATAAATGAACAGATTTAACTACAAATGTCAGTTGAAGGATTTTCACCTGACATTTGTAGCCCTCCCCACTATCAAGTCATTTTTTAAAGTTTTGTATATATTCAAATCTTAATAAAATCCCAATATTACACAAAAAAAAAAAATTTTTTTAAATCAATGTTTGTTCAGGTTACACAAATAGTTAAGCATCATCAATTTTTCTTCCAGACTAATGTTATTTTTATGAGCTACCAGAATTTACTATTGTTATACATTGTTACCTAAGAAAAGAGTTGCTGGTGTTAATATAGAAGCAATCATCACCTTGTTTACTTTTGCAGAGAGGCTTGCAGTTAAAGGGTCACTGAAGCTCTAGAAGCCAGTAATCCAAAAATGACCCTTGACCTAAAATGCAGGGTGATTTTTTGAGATTTTTTTAAAAAGAATGTCTTATAAGGCAGCAAATATGAGATTTTATATATATATATATATTATTTTAAAAGCAGATAAAATGCCAAGAATACACAACTGGGAATTTATATTACAACTGATAATACAACATACAAACTTTCAACTTTCAACATAATAGAATTTTAAGAAACTGTATACATTTACTAAACTCCTCCACATAAGCAGGATGTGACACAAGGTCAATTTGTTTAGCTGAGTTTAACTAGTTTAAATTCAGTTTTCCTTCTCCTAGACCAGTTGCCATAACAAGGTTAAATATCCAAATCTGCCATAATATTTACCCATAACTAGAGGGAGAATAGTTGGATTCATACCTTTCTCAAGGGTATTGTTACAGTGTGAAATACAAACAGCCTTGTCCAGGTTTTAAACAAGAGTTGCCAATTCCATTTCCTACAATAGTAACCATTACACCATAGGCACCTTGAAGAAAACGTATGTGTAATACGTTTACTATGGCACATATATGTTACGTCTTTAAGATATAATTATTTGTATCAAAATGGTCAGCATCATCTGAAGATCAAGAAGCCTAAAGTCCTGTTCCAGGGAACTGTCTCACCAAGTTACACCTCCCCATTCCACCCAAAGGAAAAGGATCTTGGTCAATCCCTTATGTCTGAGGTTTCTCAAGTGAAACAATAATGGAACTAGACAATTTTTTTTAGAACTACTCCCATACTAAATTATACCTTATTTCACTTTCCACTCTTGAGAGAAGGTGATAAATACTAGAATTATACATTTTATGTTTTAAGTCAACAAGTATAAAAACATTTTTAACAATTTTTTTTATGTATAAAATTTCCAAATTCTATTTTACATTAGAAAAAAAATTTATTCCTTAAAAAATTTCCAGATCTAAATGGTTAGTTTTTATGCATATTAATATATTAGGGTTTAAAATACATGTTAACCACAAAGAAGTATTAAAAAGTAAGATATCAATGTTTTGATTAAAAATTTCATTAAATAATTCATATCTAACCACTTGGCATCAGCTCAAGAGATATCTCACAAAAAAATTCTTTTGTTCCCAAATAAATAGTTCCAGCTACTAATGGTTAGGCTTTAGGCTTTACTCATAATGGTAATGCTCTAAAAGACTAAACTTATTCAAAGTAGTAGTCAAAATGTTAATTTTTTTTATGCTTAAAAAAATAAATAAATAAATAAAACAATAAGCTATAGATTCCAGTAAATATAAAAATTTCAGTATGCCCCAAAATATCAAGATTTAATATAAAATATTTTTATTCAAATTATGATCTGAAATATTTTTTAGATTATTTATAGTTAGTTCTGGTTAGTTTTAACAAAGTCAAACCTTCTAGGGTTATTTAATGCCTAAAAGTTAGGGAATTGCAATCATTGTATGTTCATATCTACATATTTTGTACAGTTGTTAAGAGTTTGTTAATAGTTTTGTTTGCATACAGTCTTATTGGATACAAATACTTTTTAAACAGATCTATTTGACCCATAGATGGAACCCTAACATTTACTACTACTCCAGGTTACTGTGGACCTGAGAGTAAAGGCAGTTACATTCCTTAAATATCCAAAACTAGAGCCTCACAATCAAATACAGTTTAATGTCATTCATTCTTTTAAGAGGGTCTTCCTCACTACAGTGGATGCAGTCAGCATATTCTATGCTACACTGACTGGGTTATTAGTTCTGCTCAATGCTTAAGAAACAGGTCTATGGTAAAGTTGCAGTAGATCCAATTTATAAAACTGACCTAACAGGCAAGCATGTTAGACAGGTGATGGTGAGAAGTGCTTAAATATTTGATTACCTCCCAGAATGCCAGTAAAAATAACAACACTGATTTATTTCCTTAGCCACACCCAAGTTATGACCAACACTGAAAAAAACTATAAAAAGACCACTGGGATAAAAAAATAAAAAAAATAAAAAGAGAGCAAGAGAGAGAGAGAGAAAAGAAACCCTGATAATATAACTGGTTTAGAGATGGGATAATATCGTTGAAGATGTTACATAAAATATCATTTTAAAGAAATTATTAAAATGAATTAAATCAAATCAATATGTATAAAACTGTATTAGAATCATAATATTGCTACAAATTGAATTTAATGCAACAAAGTTTCTAATATCTTACTAATTCAAAGCTCAGATGGCATGGAAACCATGCAAACTTGTCTCAAGCATAAATATCCAGAAAGAGTATCTGTTTTAAAATCAACTGAGAGAAAAAAAAACAAGGTCGGAATAATTGCAAGATTTCAATCATTTTCATGAGAAAAAGAAATTAAGATTGATTAAAAACAGAAACAAGTTCAGAGAACTCAGCTGGGATGTTCAAATTCTGAAATAATCAAAAATATTTTATACTATCTCACAACTCAAACCTTTTGAATTACAACTGAAGCAAAAAATCATATATATATATATATATATATATATATATATATATATATATATATATATATACAAAAATTGTTCTAACTAAAATTTCTCTTTACTCTGAGAAGATAGTATTTACCATGCTCTCACAGCAAAAGTTGAAAAGTTTGGTTCAGCAAATATAACACAATGGTAAAATGTATCAAGCCAGATCTTTGCAGGTGCACAGCTATGATAAACTTTTGCCAGACTAAGCTAAACTTCAGAAATAACAAAAACTCAAATAATAATAGTGAGGCTCATTGGATTGTTATTGGTTGTCATTACAAACTTACAGAGACTGATGGAGGTAAAAAAAGAAAAATGAAAAGGATTCTTCTTTCTTGTGATAAGTTTTGTATCTCAGAAAGTTCCAGTTGTATAACAGGAAATTAAATTGAAGAATGTCAATTGAAAAAACAAAAAAGTCAAACAAATCAGTATCAACAGATTAAGAATATTTATCATCTTCAAAAAGTATTTTACCATAGCATTTTTGGACTTCGGTTTGCTGTAGCTTATCTGAGTTTGGTTTCTTTTCTTAATGACATATCAAACTTTGTGGGTTATTTAATGCCAAAGCCATCCTTCTAGAAGAACAGTAGTGATACTATTTAACCCATAACTGGGAGGATAAAGAGGGTTCATATTTTTCCCCATAGGTATTAGTCTAAAAGTGAACATAATAGTGCCACCGGAGTTCAAACTTGCTTACTTTGAAGTCACAGTCCAGCACTTTAACCATTATGCTACAATGACTCCCTCCCTGTAGTTTAGCTTTAACTTTCTAGTTATACAAATTGAACTTTCAATTATCAGCTTTCCATTCATTATACCAGCACTATAGATGAAGATATATTCAAATTAATTTTTTGCAATAGAATATGGGATATAATGGAAAATTCAGATGATCACCAAAATAAATTTTAAAAAGATGGAATATTTTGACTTAACTCTGGTTTCCATTTTTCTGTCTATATAAAGTAAAGTTGGCAACCATAGTCAAGGGCAACCCAAAGGCCCTTTTTTTTCAACAGCTACTACACCGAGTTGTAGGGGAGGGTGCTACTCCTTTCCTTGGATTGCTCCACTTTACCCTTGATACATACCTTATAAATGCTGAGGGTTAAGCAAGGTCGCATCAAGTACCATTTTTTGAGTCTTTGGTATGACTTGACCTGGGATTGAATCCTGATCTCCCGGGCCATTGGCAAACACTATCCACTAGGCATATATATTACACATACAGATATTTTGAATACATATGAATACATTTTTTCTGTCTTATACAAATAAAGATCTAACATGACAAAATAAGTGTTCCTGTTCTTTCTTCCCTTTATATTGAAACAAATGGGTTTGATAATGAGAATGCTAGTTTAACTGTTTTTACTGATCAAAGAATTATGAAGATACAATTTAATCTTTCATACAACAAAATGTTCAATATTTGGAATTACAAAAGAGGAAACTTAAAGCTATAAAATGTCATCAATTAAATAACTGTTTTCAAATGATATTATTAAGATTTATATGCAATATCTAGAAAAACAAGCATTTTTTTTCATGTTTTCCTAAATCTTAAAGTAACTAAGAAAAAATTTTAGATGCCATTAAAAGAAATGCAAATCTATAGACTGAACTGGAGATTATTTAATATGCGTATTATATTTGGAATTGGTTTCTTCATTTTTTCATTTTTTAAAACAGAAAGATTGGTCAAACTCAGAATATATCTTAAACTTCTTTATAAGAGGAAATAATTTTTATAAGATTGAACTCAACCAGATTATCATAAAAATATAAACTTAAAGATTAAGAATATTTAGACTGAACAACACTGGATCTTTTTCATCCTAACCTTTTGAAATCCTTTTGCAAATATTTTTGATCTTGTCCAAAATTTGAAGTTGATTAAGACTTTAATAAATCTATTTTAAGAATTAATCTAAAAATAAATAAATAAATAAATTCTGAAATAATTTTTACCTTTATCTGTAGGAATCATTGTTTGTTTAACACTCTTCCTAAGAAGGATCAATTCCAGGTAAAATCCAAAACTTTTTTTAAATAGCTACACACCACTCCTCCAATAGGCTCATAAATCTTTCTACTAATAAACAGGAAATACATGTTCTTAACTCTTTCCTGCACTTTATATGCTTTTTATCATAATGTATCCTATAAATTTTCTTTTTCAGTCACAAAGAATAATTTGACAAAATGCAAAATACTGCTTAACATTATATGTAGCCTTAATAGTTCGAAAAATAAATTATATTTTCAAGAAACTATATTTCACTATTTAAGATTTATAAAATTGCAGGCACAGAGAACAACTTATGTATAAATATGCAAAAAGCCTATTCATAGGTCTGATGCTCTCCAGACACATTTCAGTTTTGCTATATTGAAAGGCATTTAGCAAACAGAATTCTTTTTATATTCTGTACACCTTAAAATTACATTTTTGCCGTCATACCAATATTTTATTAGAGTAAAGGCAAAAATGTAAAAGGATAAAAAAAATTTAATTTTTCTACAGACAAGTTGATAAGATTAAAATGATCAATTCATTAAAAAAGAAAAAAAAAATTGGGATATACTGTAACTCACTATTATGCATAATCTATAATAATCTACTTACTGCTCTCTTTGAAGAACGAATTTCTCGTAAATCAGCAATTAATTGAGATCTCAAATGATATAATGGCTAGAGTGGTACACTCAATACTTATTGAAAAATAGAGATGATTCAATAACACAGGTTTATATTTCATCGAAAATAAAGCTGATTTGTAAAGTGAACACAAATCTCAAATTTTAGCAGAAATATTTAACAAATTAAACACTACAAATTGCAAAGAATAGTTTTTAAACATTTTCCTCAATCTTAGGAATTAGCCACATCAAAATTATGACCAATACTAATAGAATTTATATTAATAAATAAATAAATACAGTTATTTTATCTTTTTAAGTGTTGAGTGCCATATTACAAACAAGTAAATGAACTAGAAAACATCTAATCAAAAGAGAGGATAAGTAAAGAAAAAAGTTAGCTTAAAGAAATAAATTAACATGGAGAGAGAGAGAAACCTTGACTTTAAAGGTAGGTTAATATCTTCAAGTAAGGCATTAAAATGAATTAAATGTTTACAGAGATATTGAAGTGGTGACACAAAACTAGGTCAGAATAAATGTAGACACACATTGATTATTACAAAATTTCAGGAAGTAATTCTATTAAATTAACTTTCTATATATCTTTGAATCTAGAACATCTAAAAATCACTCCAAATCCAGAGGTTGTTTATAGCCACATACAAAAATGAGTGGCATTAAAATAGCCACCTCAGAAGCATGTGTATACTTTTGACAACAAAGCAACAGATGAACCACAAAGATTTAGTCAGATATAAAAAAAATCAGTTATTGGATTTCAATACAATTTTTAGTACTTATTCATTTATGAATATGTTTATTC
Source organism: Sepioteuthis lessoniana (assembly GCA_963585895.1). Lineage (NCBI taxonomy): Eukaryota > Metazoa > Mollusca > Cephalopoda > Myopsida > Loliginidae > Sepioteuthis > Sepioteuthis lessoniana. The sequence continues at coordinate 66,134,472 of OY757915.1, forward strand.
ATGAAAAAGGTATTTTGAAAAAGATTTGTAGAATTATTTGTCAATCAACAACAACTATTTTTCTTAATCTGTGAAGTCCCTCAAATATAATTTAAAAGCTCTAAACATGCACATTTCTCAAAAATGAAAAAGTACAAAGAGAAATTAAATTAGATGAAGTTTTATTTGAAATCTCAGCATGAAATCTAAAAATATGTTCTAAATCAGAAAATGAAATAAAATGGCAATAAAACTAAAATATTTTCTTTGGGAAGTTTTTTTTCCTTTAAGTATTTTGATGGTATTTTTTTTTTTAATATATGAAGATTTTCAAAAATTTTATCAATATATGCTTTTGAATGCTTTTAGTTCTTTATTCTTATTCTATTTGAAAACTTCAAAAGTTATCACACAAAACTGTTTTAGTAATTAAAACATGTAAAGTGACAGGTATAATATGTAAACAAACCTGTCATCAACTTTGGTTAAACTACCAGGATAGTCTACATATGGTATTTATCCTATTGTACCTCACTTACCATTCACTGAGGATTCAAATGATTTTATATGTAATACATTAAAATATTATAATAATACTGGTAATACAATATTTATCTTAAAGATTTGATTCAGTAAGTCCTAACTTTTTTCACCACTGTCCTGAAACTGTCCCCAAAACAATTTTAAGCTGTCTCAAAATGATTTTTTTTTTTTTAACTTTGTTATCATCTATAGTTGTTAATAACATAATAAAAACCATTAAAACATTTAGGAAAAAATATTTATTTTGGTCTATTTACTCTTGAAATTGTGCTCTCCGTGCTCTGGAGTCACCTCAAGAATTTATCTGATTCAAAATTTACAACTAAAACTTTCACATAAAAACCTCAAGAAATTAAACCATTTTTTTTAATTCCATACAAAATATATTAATGAGGACTGTGAAAAATCAGAGCCAAAGGGCCATTGTTTTATTTTTAGTGAAAGACATATTTTAAAGTAATTTTTAAAATGGGAAAAGATAATATAGAATAAATAGATATAAAAATATTAGAGAGCAAATTCCAAAATTATCAATTTCAATCAGTGATAATCAAGGCTGTGGAGTCAATAGTTTTAACTGACTCTTGAAATTTTAAAAGTTTCAACTCTGACTTTTGCCATAACTCTGGACCAAGAAATATTCTTTCACTATAATATTTATTTGTTAACTAACTTAGATAACAAAAACACAAAGTTAAGCATAAATTTTTGTTTAGTTATAAAAAAAATCTTTTTAATGTATTAGACCAAGATTTGAAAAACGCAAAGGATACAAAACCAAGTTAAGCCTGCTTTTTCTTTTTGTTATCTAAATTGATTTTCCTGTCATTATTTTGAGTGTTCAAGTTAAACCCCCACCCTCAATTGAATTCTTTAGATTTTGTTCATAAAAATAACTGAATTCTGATCCTAGAAAAGCATGTCTTTTAATAAATAAATACTATGGGGAAAGAAGAATATTTCTTGGGCCAGAGTCGCACCTTTAAAAATTTAGAGGTCAATTTCAGATCACAAATATCCACAAAAAAAAAATTAGAAATATTTTTAGACCAAAATAATATCAATGGAGAAAAATAAAGTGAAATAAATAACAGTAAAAAAAAAAAAATTTTTTTAATTAAAAAAGAAAAAAAAAATTTTTTTTTTAAATTTATCACTCTCTTCCCTTTTTTCTGTACATTTCTTTGTACCATATCCACAGATTCTTTTATGTGTTAATTGCCATTAATGGGCTTTGGTTTGCCATGATGCTATATATATATATATATATATATATATATATATATATATATATATATATATGACACACAATCTTAAAGTTACTCCATAATAATGTAAAAATCTGAATTTTTTTTCATTCTTTAATAGTCAGTTATACTTAATTTAGTAAAAAAAAAAAAAAAAAATTTTTTTTGAATAACTGTCCTATGAGGTGCCCCTGAAAAGGGGGCTCAGTCTCCCCCAACAAATATTATAGTGTCCCCAGGACATTGTTAATCTCAAGCCCTACTTTGTAGTTATTTCATTATTTTAATTGCTTGATATTGTTTCATAATTTGAAGACCAGTTTATACCATTATGCTAAAACCATGAAATTCAGGTCTTTCATCTTATCAGAAATTCACCTAATCCAAAGATAAATAGTATATGAAAGGTTTTGATAAACAGCTTTGTAAATGATTTAGAAAAAAAAAGATTTATCAATAAAGGGCATTGAATTCCAAGTATCTTTCCCACATCTTTTGATGTGTTTTCAGTCATTAAATAGATAATGATAACTGAAATATTTCTACAACAAAAATATTACTGTTTTTGTTTTTTTATTACCTTTTTACAGTTTGAAGACTAAACAACAGAACTGATACAAATGATCAGTTGGGGATGATGGGCTTGTTTATTTTTATAAATATTTCCAAATTCCAAAATGTGTTTACAATCCAAAGGATATTTTTATCTCAAACATATTTTGACTGATATTTATAGTTAAGTTATAAAAAATATGATAGCCTATAGTCCAATTTGAAATACTGTATATCAGTTGATTCTGTATCTAGGTTGACCTCAATTTATCATGAAATTATAGATTTATAGAATTAATTTTTGAAGCCAAAGGTTGCTCTTAGTCATTCTCTTTATGTTTGAATTTCTTCCTTACACAATTATAACTTATGTATGGATTTACTCAACCTGTTCACTATAGGCAGGATGTGACAAGGTCAATTTTTTTAAGAATAAAGATGGTTTGAATTCAGTTTGCCTTCTGCTAAACTAGTAACTTAACCAAGGATAAAGAACTCAGTTTGCCTTACTATCTACCCACAGATCTAGGTGAAAATTGATGGATTCATGCCTTTCCCAAGGGTATTAGCACAAAATGAAAACACAAACAGCTTCATCTAGGATTTGAACTACAGTCACCAATTCATTTCCTATGATGATAACCATTGTGTTAAGCACGCCCCCACATTTAGCTTAATGCCAATTATTTTAAACCAAAAAATTAGGCCTACAAATTTCAAACTATACACAAGTATATATTAAATTACCCTTTAATTTCTGTCTTCAAAATATGCTAGAGTTAAAGTAGCAACTTGGCTTTCAATGAAAATTTCAGCAATCTCTACAGAGCTTTTTTTTTTCTAAATGTCTATCATGTTAACTATGGGATTTAATAAATGATTGGAGTTGAGTTTGGCCCCTCACTTTTTAAATAACATAAAAGATACCAAAAGTATAACTTAACAAAATATATTGATAAAAGATGTCCAACTTAAGACTAGATTTTTTTTAAAAAATGAGTGAAAGCAAAAACAGTGAAAGAAAAAAGTATTAAAAAATAAACAGCTACAATATTTCATATAAGATAAAAGATAATGCTGGATCTAACACAGATGTTATAAACTATACTGGTCAATGAAACAAGCAGTTTTTAATATAAAAAAAATAGAGAGTGAGTACAGTGGAAAGAATACTAAATGCAACCAGTATGAAGATGATAGGACAAGCAGGGGATGACCAGTAGAGTACAGAAGTTACAACAAAAGGGAAAAGGTGGTATCAAATGTGGTAGCATAAGTAATCTTGGAAATAGGAATGAAGAGATTTTGACCATGAAGATAAACATTGGAACAAATAAAAACAAATCAGGATGAAAAGCAAACAAGACAAACTGCGAGTGAAAGCTTCCAAAGTGTTTCCCTTGCTGCAGCTAATTTTTTTTAAATAAAGAGAACACATGCTGTGATATAATTCAACTAAAGAGCACCCCTATAATAATAATAACAACAACAACTAGAACATCTTCAAGTTGAAATTCCACCAAACCTCCTCGGCATTCTGCGGCAATACCTGCCGCTCGGATCCGGAATAGCGGCGGCGGCGGATTCGGCGTTTAGGAATAGTAGCATCCAGTTTAGAGTCAGAAACCTGAAAGGCAAAAGAAATAGAAAGGCGAAATGAGGAACACACACAGCATGCAATGCAGACAGGAGGGGATGTATACAACATGCATATACAAAAGGAAAAAAATGGACATATGAATGGAATGAGAAAACTATTTACTTGAATGGATAAAAAATTTTGCAATATTTTGGTACATACTAGGTTTATGGTACAAATATCCCATGACTGACATAGTTTAAACCATAGTAGGTACTCACTGGGGTTAGTAACATCATGACAGTGTGTGTTGACACACTGAATTGCTTCACTGTGAGAGATTTGTATGCTGTACAGATAAACATGCAGCATAGTCTAATTGAGAAACTTATGCTTTATAAGTTCAAACTGGGACATGACACAGCAGAAGTAACCATAAATATTTGTTACACAAAAGTCAAAGACAAAGGCACCATTGATTAAAGTATAGTAACCAGATGATACAAGAAATTTTTCTCAGGTTGCAAGAACCTTGATGATCAGGCAAGGTCAGGTAGGCCTAAAAGTGTGGATTAGGAGGACATGCTCCAAACCATAGGGGTGAATCTGGTGAGTAGCACCTAGAGAGTATCAAGTGAGCTCAGTATCTTACAGTCCAGTGTGGTTCATCACTTTCACAATCTCAGCAAAAGTATCAGGAGCAGCTGAATTGTACATCACATTACCAAAACATTGCAAAATTTTTGATTCACCCAAGTATATTTCAATTTTTATTTGTGAGAATAATTATATACAAGAATTTTTCTTAGTTAACAATATATTCACGAATGAATAAAAAGACCAAGGGTGTATTTGTCAACTCAAGATGTGCCTACTGAATCTACAGCACTGATTCTAATTAAATGAAACCAATGTGTTAAATCCAGTTTTTCTAGGGAGACTGAACCCTCAAAATCTAACTTGAAGAGCTTAGTTCTAAAAATTCAAGTCTTTCTTTACATCACTAAATACAATTTAAAATTTAAATTGATATTCATACTTAAGTTATAAAAAAATTTATAACCTATGTTCCAGTTTGAACCACTGTATATAAGTTGATTCTGTATCTATAATTTAAAAAAAATAAATAAAGCACATGCTGTGATATAATTCAACTAAAGAGTATCCTCAATAACAACTATGATACTAGAAACAGTTGGAAATTGTAAGACAAGCAAGGAATTTTATGAAATATCATTTATGCTCCAAGATCAAGCTATAAATTATACACTGTCATCTTCTATGGAAAAAAGCCAATTTTCTGTTTTGTTTTCCCTTTCTTATATAAAGCAAAAGTGCTTACAGAAAAATTATTGATGTCAACAATTATTAAAGTGAAACAATTCTTCACTTGCTTTCCATTTAAATTCAGAATATTAGCTCATACTGCCCCTGTAATTTTAAAGAATAAAGCAAAAATGTTTAGACAATGAAATCTAATTTTTGGCAAGAAAGGATCAACTATGGCTCAAGGTCATAGGTCATGTTAAAAGCACCAGTTCCCACTAAATCACCAAAGCTAAGCAGCGATGAGCTTGTTCAGTACTTAAATGAATAACCACTTAGAAACAGCAGCTACTGTAAGCAATCTGAACTCTGTGCCAGACTAAGCAACATAAAATAAAAGATGAGTTCACATACCCTCAAGTTCAAAGATTTATCTCTCTGATAAATACACTAGGAATAAAATGTAGCATGATACTATGATAAAGAAGAAACTAAGACTTACAAAATATCATTAAACATCTTTCAAAGAGAAGTTGTTTTTTTTTAGATATCACTATTGAAACAGGTTAAAATCATATGTTCATTTTTCCCACATCACTTTTGCTAATATGAAAAAGACAAATACATGCATTTGCATAACATTATTCGAAAGAAAAGTAACTTGCATTGTAATATCATTCAGAGAGGAAACAATTATACATATAACATTGAAGACAATAACAATAGCAAGACATTCTTGAAAGCACAGGCTTTGCTGTTGATGAAAATTATTTATACATTCTTATAATATACACAGATATCAGGATAAGTTAGAACTCTTCAGGATCTCATGTAGTGGATAATACTTTAACATTTTTCAGCAAATTTAGCTATCTATTTTATACTAAAGAATTAATTCTTAAAACTTCAAATCAAGAAGGGAATATAAATTTAAGTGTTCTGTTAATCTTATCTCTTAAGAATTCAGAGACTGCAAACACACATGAAAGGTTTAGAATACAATCCAACAGTATGAGAAAAGGAAAACAATACAGGAAATTAAACTGACAGTTTTCACAATAAGAATCATTTCTGATGAAGCTAAGCTAGAAGGAAACATCAATTTAACTTTCTGTATTGCTTTCCTTTTCTCATGTAAAGCAAAAGTGTTTATATGAAATTTCTTAATGTAAGCAACCATTAAAAAGAAACAATCCCTCAAATAAAGTATATAATCTATTTAATAAAGGATAAGATATAAACCTATTATATATTGAATTCAAAACTAGTTATTTAAAATCTTTTGGCCTCATCAAATATCATCTATGCTCCAAGAACAGGTCAAAAACTATGCATACTATAATCTTGTAAAAGTAAAAATCATTAGCAATTAGTAATTTTATAGGGAAAAAGGCAAAATGGATCCAAGATAAGACAGGATTCCAGTCAAGCAAAAAAAGACATAATTCATCAATAATAGGGTGGATATTTCCAAATAGAAATTAAGGATAGAAGAAGTTTTTTTAACTGTTTGGTTTTATTAATTTGTATTTTATTATAAAATATAGGAAATTTTTTCATAATTTCATATCTGAATATCATTGTCATGAAAAGTAAACTCAGTAAAAAGAATACTTTTTCCATACATCTTTTAGCATTTGAGTTACATTTTTACCTTACCTTATAAAAAAATTTAAAAAAACATGAGGTATGATAAAGTATTCAGAGTGAAAATGTAAATATTATAAATTTTAAATTGCAAAAATTAATATTTAAATGAAGATATATATGGCATTTAGGTACTGTTATATAAAAAGAAAAAAAAAATGGTTATGAAAACAATTTCATGTGAATGTAATTCATGTTCATTGTAATCTCAAAGACTAGTTTTAGTTCAGGTTATCAATTCTAGAAACAATTTTCCAGGCACTGTAAATAAATCAATAATATAAAAGTAATGAGAGTGCTTTTTTTGATTTGTGGAAGTTAAATAGAAAAATTTGCATTAGGGTTTTCTTTCTTCAAGTGCATAACACTTACTTTACTTGAACTCCGCTCTGACAATAGCTTGAAAATAAAAACAAAATAAGCATGCTAAAGATTACAATAAGAATTTCTTTTTTTTTTTTTTAAATAAAAATCAATAAAATAATAATCCAATAAAATAATAATCCAATAAAATAATAATCCAATAAAATAATAATCCAATAAAATAATAATCCAATGACCTAGAGCTACAAAAAAGAGCAAATGTAGGATGAGGACTCAGGGAGAGTCCTGTTTGAAAACAAAGAAATTCAACCTGGATGGCCACCAATATTATTGACATAATCCACAATTAACAAATGAAACCTTTTCAAAATATATTGATGAGATATCAGATTTACAATTTGAGGTATTATACATGACATAAAAATGCAATTTTTTTTTTTACAAGCTGAATACAATCAACAAGTATTTGTTCTATCAAACTATTTACGTTAGAATTTTTTTTTTTTTTTTTTTTTTTAAATAATTTCATCCTGCAAATTTTCCTAAAATCTTTACAGCATTAATCTTTTTAAGATCTTAGAATTTTTTTGACAAAAGTACAAAAATATTGAATACTTACTATTCAAAAACAAAAATATCTTTAATTTGATTATGTAAAAATTATTAATACCAAAAAAAGAAATTAACTTACATTTTCTAAATTGTTTATAATCTTAATTGATAAATAAGATTATTTTATATTTATTTTATACATTTAAAAAAAAAAAAAAAAAAAAAAAAAAAAGATTATTTGTAATATCAAAAGTTGTTAAGCATTTTGGTTTGATTTATTTTGTTTAACAGCATATCAACCTTCATGGGCTATTTAATGTCAAAGCCAGTCTTGCAGAAAAACAATAATCATACTATCTAACTTGTAGCTAGGAAGATAAAGGGGTTTATATCTGTCCAAAGTTATTAATCCAAAAGTGAATGTAACAGTACAACTGGAGTTTGACCTTTGTCACGTGGTCTACCACTGAGAGGAGAGAAATAAGAGATTTTCCCCTACCCCTCCGTGTTTGAATTAGCAGGCCACCAAAGACTGACCGTTAAAAGAGGAATAAGGAATGCAAGTCATCTTCCACCAGTGGAAGAGATAGTAGTCCGAACAAATTGCCTGACAGGGGAGGGAAGAAGAGAAGCTAAATGATTGGCCAGAACCCTAAAGTGGAAGTAGCCCCCTTTTCATCAGCAGAAATAGGGAAAAAGAATATCAGTTTTCAGGACAGAGATCGCCATGAACAGATAGGTGAGTCTCATGCCAAACTCCGGGTGAAGAAGCGACAGAAAGCTCTTGGACAAGATGACAGACGCATTCAAGTCGAGCAATATAAAATCCCACAAGCCCGTAAAAGAGAAAATACTCTCAGAAGACACCCGTCGTCAAAAAGCTAAGTAAACCTTAAAGCTGTTTCTCCCTACACTCTTCCTAAGTATTGCAATTACATACTCTATCTCTCTCTCAATTTAAAGAAAGAAAAGAAAAAAGAAATTTGTATTTTTGATATTATCCACTGATAATATAGCCGACATGTTAAATATGTGTGTGCGCATGTATTAAAAACCTTGTTATATTTTATATCTCTCCTCGTGTCGAAATTTATTCATTGTGTTGTCTGCCTATCAAGTTGTCTTTTGCATGCTCCTTTTCAGCTTCATTCGCCTCATGTTATTCTCGCTAAATTGTTTTATTCGCCTTTAAAAATATGACACAGGAAATTGGAATTGTCGACTACGATAAATAGTATTATTATTTCTAAACCTAGAGGCCCATATCTTCCATTATCCTAGGGGTAGGAAGAGGTAGTGGCCTGGTGGGTGGGTGGGTGTGTGTTAACGTGAAATTTGGAAACCCCTTGCCAGCGGCGGTCAGTCTAGCCCCAAATTAACCCCAACATAATCTGCCAGTTTCCCTACACCCAAAGAGGGAATCTTAACTGGAACTTATTTTTGCGAGGGATCAAGTGCCAGGCTGCCCAGTCTTCACATGTGCAAAAATAAACTCCCGTCTTGGGATAAATATTTTAGGCCATGTCACAACTTGATAACTACAATATTGCATTCCTAAACATTAACCACATCATGGAAACTCCCCCACCCAAAATATTTTGGAAATAAAAGGAAGGGTTAAAGCAACTATATACAAAGTTCATTCCAAATAGCAAGGCATTAGTACATGTTTATACTTGTCTTATAATTAGGGATTTTGAAAATTTGATATAAAATAGCAAAAATAAAGTTATTTTTATCTGAAGCTAATTTTGCAAGAAAAATTCTTGATTTTGAACATTTAATGTTCAAATTAGTAGAAAAATATTCAGTATCCAACAAATGGATTTTAAAGCTGAAAAATAACTTAAAGTTATCCATCTCATCAGTGTGACTAAACACTGTCACTTAATTTTTCATCTTTTTTTTCTTCAAATATTTTATTCAGATCAAAAATGTATTGGAGTTGTAACTTAATCTAACAAAACTAACATTTTCCTATTTTCCACTTATAAAAATTCATCAATACAATTATTTACATATAAGAGGATCATCAAATAAGTTTCCAGAGTTTTTCATATGGGCAGTTTTAGTGATAGTACACAATATGAAACTCTAGTCCCCTTCCAAGTAATCTCCTCCGGCTGCAATGCACTTGTTGTACCATTCCAATAACTTCTGGAAGGGCCCATGGAAGACCTCTTATGTGAGCATGTCATTGACCTTTGTCACAGCCTCTTTCATCTCCTCAATTGCCTCATAATGACAGCCTCTGAGCTTAAGGAATAACCAAAAGTCACAGGGAGCAAGCTCTGGACTATAGGGAGGCTGAGGAACTGTCTTGATGCCCATCTTGGTCAAATAGTCTGTGACAAGGATGGAGTTGTGGACTGGTGCATTGTCCTGGTGGAAATGCAACTGACCCAATTTGAAGAGTGCTGGCCTCTTCCAATGGAATCTCTTCCTGAACTCCCTTAAAACCTCAACATAGTAATCCTAACCCTTTGGCCTATCAACTCTGGTGCACTGACTTCCTTACTCCTCCCACACCTCTCATCATCCCTCACAGACTCCCTGCCTTCCTTGAATCTTTTATGCCACTCAAAAACTGATGCTCCATTCATGCAAGATGATCCAAAAGCAGTCTGAAGCATTCCGTACGTTTCTGTGGCATTTTTTCCAAGTTTAAAATAGAATTTTATTGCATATTGTTCTTCTAAAGTTTCAGATTGCATTTTTGAAATTCACCAGCTGTGACAATCAGGGTGTATTCTAATTCCTGCTGTAGCTGTTCATTTGAAGCTGAAATCATAAAAATTGGTCAGTCATCTCATAAGATGTATAGCAATAAAATAGTGAATTTTCAAGAGTCTACGAGAATTTTAAATACCTGTACAAAAAAAGTCGGGAAACTTATTGAACGGACCACATATTTCTTTTTTAAGCTCAGCATTTTCTAAGTATTTGAAACTATTTACAATATTTCTAGAAATTAAAGAATAAAATATTTAGAATAAAAAAAATTATACAGATACATTAGATAAAAACAAAGAAAAAGACTGAATGCAAACATAAGTTTGTTTCTTCAAGGAAACTACAAAGTAATCTAGTAGTTGTCCCGAAGACCTACCTAGGGCGATGAACGATAGGGAGGAGTGGCGAGAGAGGGTCAGGGATATCCGTGCTACCAGCGCGATATGATGATGAATCTAGTAGAAATTAATTTGCTACACTTCATTGTTACGAGATACTTCTGAACATGCAGAGAAACAAAATAACAGTTCATTCAAGATTCATATACAGTAGACATTTCCTATTCATCACTATTTTATAAATATCAATGTTATTAAGAATTTCAACAAGCATAAACTTAAAGCATTCTATTATAGACCGATGATAGAAATATTTTAAGTATATGCTTCCCCAGCTATCCATAACCAGAGATATGAATATATGGTTCAGCAGTCCCCAATAGGTTGCACTTCCCTTTTGCATTTAACATAAGTTAGAGTCAATCCCTGATGACTGAAAAATCTTAAAAGGAAATACTTAGTAAACTGATCGATTTTTGTCCCTACCTTCATATAAGGGTCTCAATCAATAAACTCTACACATTTTACCCTCGTGAAGAGGTGGATAAATACTACCATAGATCAATGTTTAACAGGTTACGATTGATTTTAATGCCATGCCAACCTATTTTGAAGTATTTCATACCTAGAAGTTTAAAAAAATTTTTTTTAAATAAAAAAATTTTAAAAAATAAAAAAATTTTTTTTTTAAATCGCTTACACTGTACATTCATCTTTGTAGGAAATGGAATCAGCAACAAGAGTTCAAATCTTAGACAAAGCTGTTAGTGTTTCATTTCATGCAAATATTCTTGTTCTCCCTCCAGCTATGGGTGAATTATAAGGATAAACTGGGATCTTCAGCCTTGGTAAGGTAATCAAGTCTAGAAGGAAAGCTGAATTCAAACCAGCTATATTCTGCTTAAAATTTGACTGTATTGCATTCTGCTTGTTGCAGAGGTGTTGGGTAAATAGATATATTGTATATTTATATTTTTAGTGTAGTTCAGATTCAGTTTAGTGTCATATCTAAGACATCCCTTTTTAGAGAGGTGGGATAACCCTCTGCATGGGATACAATCTGTGTATTCTAAGCCCTGCCAACAGAGGAGATTAACAGGTTAGTCTTTAAAAAAAATTTTTTTTTTTAATTTTTTAAAATTGCTATTTGAGAATTTGAAACTTCATGGTCTAACCTCATTATTTTAGCCCCAGACTAAGTAAGCTTTATAAATATCTACAGCCAAAATATTCTTATAAAAATGTACAGCAATGAAAATAACCTGTCAGGATTTACACAATTTAAAAAAAGTATATTCGTTTAGCCTATGGAATCTACATTTTGGTTTGTCTTAAAAAAAACATTCTATCTTTCAGAATAAACAAAAGTTTAATATCAATAAATGACACAATAAAAAATTAATTAAACAGATTGAGATACTAATCACAAAATGATGCATATATATTTAACCTTTCCATTGGAGCAGGATGTGACACAAGATCTATTTTTAAGTGAACCTTCTCCTAGACTGATTGCCTTACCAAGGCTAAAGAACTCAGTCTGTCCTACTATATATCTATAGCCGAGGGGCAAAACAGATGGGTTCATGACTTTCCCAAGGCATTAGAGCAAAGTAAATGCAAACAACAATTAGATTGCCATTAAAGTTTATAGTATTCTTTTGACCAAATCTTTTATTCATATAAATACATCACATCACTATTCAATCAGGAACGTGCAAACCTAGGTAAATATAACAACTCTTACATGGGCAGATGTATGTATTTACCCAACCCTTCCACCACAGGCAGGATGTGACACAAGGTCAATTTTTTAAGCAGAGTAAAACTGGTTTGAATTTAGAGTTTTCATTTTTCAAGACTTGTTGCCTAACCAAGGTTAAAAAAAAACAGTTCTGCCTCACTATTTACCCATAGCTGGGAGGAGAAAAGATGGATTCATACCCTTTCCAAAGGCATTAGCATGAAGTGAAATACAAACAGCATTGTCCAGGATTTGAGTAACCAACACCATTTCCAACAACAATAACCATTACACAAAGTGCATCTCCTTTCATGAACGATCTAGTAATTCAAAACCATACTATCCTGCCAACAGGGTCTACTATATGCCTACTGCATTCCCTGCAGAAAGCTAAGACCTCTCCCCTCAAAAAAAGGTGTCTCGAGTGTGAGTGACAAGGCTCTAGTTCTCAACAAGGGTTGATAAGCCATAAAACCAACCAAACACAAACTAACTTTTCACTATTCAAGGGCTTTTTTACACATTGATAAATATGTTCCTTATAATTTCTACTGCATTTTTATTCATCAGACTTTAGTCTATAGATTTTATAGTGAGACATCTTATCACCAATTTTTAAATAGGAAAGTTAAACTTATATATATATATATATATATATATATATATATATATATATATACACACATACATACACACACACATCCCTCTGCACAAGCAGGATGCGACACAATGTCAATTTTTTTAAGCAGTCTAACAGGTTTGAATCCAGAGTTTTACTTCTCTTAGATTGGTTGCCATACCAAAGTTAAAGAGCTGAGTCTGCTCTACTATTCACTCATAGCTGTTAGGAGAAATTTGATGCATACCTTTTCGAAGGGTATTAGCACCATATGAAATGCAAACAGCTAACTCCAGGATTTGAACTCAAGTCACTATGTCCATTTCCTATGACAATATCTATTACATCACAAGTACCTCCTAAATCACAGTAAGCTAACATAAGTTAAATTAAAATCAATATATAGATTTCCGAGTCAATTAGCAAAAATTTAATACCATTCTCATGTTAGGCATGAATAAAAAAAACACCAAAAGATCTCCATTCACTTTCATCCTAGAACATATGGGAACCCATACACCCACATAGCAGGACTTTTTAAAATCATTTGCCAACTGTTGAATATGACACCAAAGTGTGGCATATTCAACTTGCAAATCAAGACTTAAAAATCTTTCACATAACCTCTTTCTTTCTAACACAATGTCTTTATCCTTTTAAACATTGGCATAGCAGATCTGTGCTTACAACTAAGATGCTTACCTGGTCATTCTTAATCGAGCATCTCAAACTGCCATTAAATGCTTTCTTGAATATTTATAGATTAAATAGCAATTTTTATACTGAATATCAATCTCTTAAGCATTCCTTTTTCACCATTTCATGAAATATTACCTTACTGATTTAAAATTCCTTGTCAGCATACTGTATATGAATTATGTGAAAAGTATTTGTCTTGCCTTGCACTTTCATATAAATATTGATTCCTTGTTTTTCTATTATCGAATGTTGTTTGTTATTTAAACATTTATCATAAAATATGTTGTCACTTTACAACATGCCAAGTTATGTTTATTGTCTACATCAACAGACATGGGATTATTTTATTTCATTGTTAAGTTCAACATTAGAACTTTAAATATTCTTCATTGGTAACCAAAATGGAACATATCACACATTAATGTATTAAGAATAACTTTGCAGAGAATTGATTTATTTCATGGGATACAAAAAGGGATTTACCTTACACTATTTCCCCCCTTTTTGCAACCAAATTAATATAGCTTGATTGAATCTAACAGCTTGTCAACTCATCTAGAGTTATTTTATGTCTAAAGAATCACATTCATTGTACATACATATTTACATTTTTTTGTATAATTGTTTAAAATCTTTTTGCACACATAGTTATAACAAATATTCTAATCTAATACAAATAATATGAACATAGTAGTATGGTTTCAAGTAATCCTTTCTAAGACTAATAATTATGCAAGGGTCATTGAAAATGTCCTAAGCCTCACCAAGACAGAAGAGCCATAACTGAACATTTTCATTGTGGCAACACTACCACTCATAATAAAACTACAAAACTAATTCAGATTTTTCTAGTTTTATAAGAAGTGGTAGTGTGTTGCCACAACAAAAATACTCACCTATGCTCTTCTTTCTGGGTGAGGCTTACAATTTTTTGAACGACTTTTGTATGGTTTCAAATAATTATTGCTAATAATGACCATTTATTTACACACAGTTATGATTTCTAGTAATTAATAATAATCCTTAGTAAACAATTATAGCTTCAACTAACTATTCTTAATGTAAATAATTTATAATTATATGGTATAAAGTATTCTTATCAAATATGAATAATTTTTAAACAGATCTATTTGAACCATATATAAGACCCGAATAGGTACTATTACTTCAGGTCAGAGTGAACCTGGAGATAAATGACAATGAAGAGGTACTATACCCTCCCTAGAGGGTATAGTACCTCTTCATTGTCATTTATCAAGAAAGAGAGCTTCACGATCAGATACAGTTAAGTGTCATGCCCAGGACACCCTTTTATGGAGGGGAGTCTTACTCTTCTGCAGGGGATACCATCAGTGCATTTTAAGCCCTGCCAACAAGGCAGCAAATCTATATAGAATTGGAGCCTAAAACCAAATAAAATAATGAATAAAACATAAAAATAAAAGGAAAAAAACTTGCTTCATTCTGAAAAAGATATCCTCTTGATTAACATAAGTATACAGGAAGAACTTGGTTAGAAAAATCAAGCAACTGATCTTTAGTAAACAGGCAAGGTAATGTCATAAATAACAGGCAAGGAGTTATACAGATTGATTGATTATTAACAGTTGGAATTAGTCATGTAACAATTACATGGAATGCATCAATAATAGTAATCATATTCAAATTTTTTGAATTTTGTTACTATCTAAATAACAACAAATTCATTATATGCTCATATAGAAAATTTTCTTAAAAACTTACCATTCTTCTGTCACTCTTAGCATAGAGAAAATGTCTGCATTGAAAGGCAAGGATCCAATAAAGTAGTAGAAGGATACCAGGGTTGACAAATCCTGGCCAGAATACCTGGTCACTATGAAGTTCTATATCCCAAGGAATATTGCAGTCTGTATAGACAAGTTGAGTGATCCCCAATAGTCTACAACAAACAATTAGTACATATCCTTCATGTAACAAAGTACAATATTGGCACAATATAAAGACAAACACTCCAATTAATTCAGCTTACATTTAACAATTTATGATACAAGCAGAATACCAATCAAATTGATAATTCATAGGCAGACAAATGTTATATAGTAGAGACAAAAAGAAATGTTGATAGGTTTGGTTTGGGTGGTTTTATGGTATATCAATTCTTGTTGAGTTATTTAATGCCAAAGTCATTTTCTTTTTCTTTTCTTGGCAAGTATTTTATATGGTTTCAAATAACTAATAATAATCATTTGAGGAAAATTATAGCTTTAAGTATCTATTCTTAATAGAAATAATTTACATATGCTTTCAAATATTCCTATCTGATATTAATAATTTGCAAACAATTACATGGTTTCAAATAACTATTCCTATCTAATTATAATAATAATAGTCATTTCTCTGCACACAATTAAACAGGGATCCAAATTGGAACTTCAAAACTGGTTGCAGTTTAATGCCATACCAAAGATACAAGAAATATATTCCAATGAGAGATTAGACTAGGGTTTCTGAAACTTTTTTACTTGATGCATCTCCCTTATAACCCAATTCAAGTTCCATTCTCTCTAAATAAATTCATTGAAAATCAAGCTACAAAAGGTAATTTACCAATGTTTAATACATGAGAAAAGAATCAGTAAATTATAAATGCACCCTTAATTCTTGAATTACTTTTTAATTGGAAGGATGGGTTTGGTGGGCTTGGGTAGATCACATATATTAGATTGCTGTAAATCACCTCATTCTATGTTCAAAGTGATTCTCTGTTGGCTACATAGATTATTTACTAAGCAAAACTCACATTCTATTATATAGGAATTGTTGTTGGAAAAGTTAGTTGAACAGGCTCAACAAATGCAAAAAATTTGAAATATCTTGCTCCAGTTTTTCTGTTCATCAAGTAATATTCACTTCTTTTAAATGTTTACATAGACTTTGCTTCAAGATCAAAAGTCATTTCAATATATTCTTTAAGAAAGGTGTCTGAATTTGCATCATCCACTTCAACATTGTTTGTTCATTTAAATGACCTATATGTGAATGACATGTAGGAGTCATCACACCCAATCAAGAATTCTGCCAGGTGTACAATCTGACAAGTCTACATTATCCAGTCATTTGTGTATAACTCCTGTTATAAAAGAATTTATAAATGTAAACTAGTAAATTCATTTCCTGTGAATAGTTGGATACATATCCTTCCTAGAGGTATTAGCACTATGTGAAATGCAAACAACCTTGTCCAGGATTTGAACTCGGGTCACTAAATCCATTTTCTACATCAATAACCATTACAACATAAGCACCTCCATTTGTGCCTCTACAAATCACTCTTCCCTCTATCTCCCTCCTGTTTACCACCAGCTTTAACCACTGCTTCTAGAATGTTCGAATATGTGATTGAAAGATGAGGGTCCAATAAAACAAAGAACTTTTGGTTACTTGAACCATAAATCCAGTTCATTATGAGCCTCTGCAAATGACTTCTCTATTTCTTCCCTGGTTACCTCAAGCTTTGATCTCTGTTTCCAAAAAGGGTTCAAATAAGTGACTGATTAGCATGATTGTATAAACATAAGTATCTTTATTATCGGTGTAAACCAGAAAACAAACTAGAAAAGAAAAAATTTTAATTAAAATAATGTCAACGAACTTACCGCGCAAGCATAGAGTCTGCAAGGAATTCTTTGTTGAAGAATGGAAACTGGTAAATGTACAAAAGACTCAAATGCAATCCAACATAGATGAGGATCAAAAATTTGAAGATGGAGAATTTAGTTCCAAGAGAGTAACCAAAGGACCACCATGTAACAGCAATGAGAAAAGTGAAAAAATAAACAGATCCTATGACAGAGGGAATAATAATGCCACTAGCGGCAAGTAGAAGCATCAGGGCAATCATCTTGGAACAGTCAATGATCTTTTTCATGCGTCGTTTTCTGGTCTTAGTAACTGTTGGCAGATCAGATTCTTTGGTTGTCTCTTTGAGGACATTGCTGCAAATGGCAAATACTAAGATGGCCACAAAACAAACAAGAATGTCAGGGCCAATCAACCTGGCCACATGTTTGGCTGGAACATTATCCAATCTGAAATGCAAAAAAGAAAAGAAAAAATAACATCATGTTAAATCACTTCTAAAAACATCAAGTCATTTTAGTCATGTTAAGAAAATTTTGTGATTATTTAGAGAATGAAACATCTCATAACCTAGTCCCACTACCAAATAAGAAAATCTATTGTCATAGTAACATGATTTTTATATTTGTTGTATCAATAATCTTTAGTTAAAATACTGTCAATCTGAAAATTATATATTACACACACACACACACACACACACACACACACACGTAAATATAAATAAAATCATCTAAATATCTTGTTTTTTATAACTGAATTATTTGTCAGTGTTAAACATTTCAGTTTTTATATACTAAAACATCAGGGCAATGTTAACATGTTATCTTCTAAATTATATTCAATTTTAATAATGAAATGTGAAATGAGAAAAACTTATCATTCTATTACTGTTAGTAACATTCCGTTGCAAATCTATGTAATGTAATTAGAGTTCGAAATTTATTTCAAAGTGTAACATATTTGCTACGGATTCAAAAAGTTTTAGAAACTTTATAAGAAATTTAAAAAAAAAACATTTTTTGTAACTGTTTGTAATTTAGAAGAACTGATTAGAAATATTATTGGGGAAAAAAAAACCCACACACATTCAGAGTATATATGTACCCAACCCCTTTGCAACAAGCAGAATGTGATACAATGTCAATTTTTTAAAGCAAAGTTTAACTGGTTTGAATTCAGAGTTTTATTTCTCCAAGACCAGTGGCCATATCAAGATTAAAGAGCCTAGTCTATCCAACTATTTACACAGAGCTAAAGGAAGAATAGTTGGATTCATACCTTTTCAAAGATATTAGTGCTATTTGAAATACAAACATCCTCATTTAGGATTTGAATATGGGTAGCAGAGTATATTTCCAACAATGATAACCATTACTCTCCAAGTACCTTTAAGGTGGTATGATTTGGTTACCAAAAACACAAATATATTCTGGCTACATTTTCAAATTTAGACATTTACCTTCAAATATATTCAAAGCAAGAATTCAGAATTTACACATAATTCATGAGTTAACTTCATGATAATAAAGTTAACATAATAGATAAACTTTATGATAATATACTTAATGATAATAAATTAATATTTATTATGTAAACTTTCAGTTAAATTTGTTTCACAATTAATTCTGAGGTAAAAAAATATATAAGGATGTTTTTAATATATTTCTAGATATATTTAAAAACATGAATGCAAAAAATTGAAAAGTCAAAATACCAATGACTCAGCTATCTACTTATAGAAAATTAGAACAATAGATATGCATCTTCAGATGGAGGGTGATATCTATAAGTAAATATCTATCTTCAGATAGGGTCCTGCCTAATGAAGTCTTCAAGAAAAATTCTTTCCACTGGGAAATCAGAAAACTCATTTACTTTTTAGCCAAATCAGAAACAATAGGCCATACATAATTCACAAGTTGAATATTAAGCATTTTTCCAAGTACATCTGCATTGATCTTTTAGTTTACATCATGTACAGAAAATGCCAAAGGTTTATGCACTGTACAATAATTTTGAAAGTGAAAGATTTCTGTGAATGCAAGTTAAACAGGTTGGATAACTACAGTATTAAACAAAACAAAAACAGTGAAAAAACTGAACCATTTTTTATCATTGCCACAGATTTTAATGAAACTTCAATGGCCTAAACACACATAGGAAGTGATTATTTTCCTTGATAATTGTTGTCAAAATTCCTTTAGTTATAGTGAAAAATCAATTTTCTAAAAAGAAAATTCTTAGAAATACCAAATAGGAAATTTCTCAGAATTTTTTTTTTCTTGATTTCATATCCTAATTTGAGATTAGTCCTTTGCTAATGACTTTACACGACAACTAAGGGAACTTAGACAATAATAATCAAGGAAAATAATCACTCTCGATGTGTATCTATTTCATTAAAATTTGAGGCAATAATAAAAAATGGTTCAGTTTATTCACTTTTTTGTATACAATTTTGTATATAATGTTAAAAAAGTCAGCAATTCAAATATGATTTGCTTAAACATAAAAATGACAACTTAGGAAGTAGGAAGGGAAGATACAATAGCAAACATATATTAGCATGAACATATTGTAACATGGTCCTTCATTGCATAACATTGATTATTTAATAAGAAAAAAAACTAACAAGTTGTTTCATATCTATATCATATAACACTATAGTTTTATAAAAAAATATGTACAAAAATATCAAAGAGAAAATTAATAAATATAACAGTATCAGAATTCAAGTTGTTACTTCACAGAAATTTGAACTGTTGCTTGGACTTGTTAAAAAAAAAAAAAAAAATCTAAATGAAAATTGTCAAAATATCTAAAGAGGTCAGAATTATTATTATTATTATTATTATTATTATAGCCAAAAGAGAATTAGTAAAAGGATGCACATATTTGTAAAGAGAGTCAAAAGACTATTACACAGAGATCACCTGATGAGTTGTCATGCAAAGAAAAAACCACAGTTAAAAGCAAGACATATGACAGTTGACTTAAAGTTAACAAATGCTAATATTGACCAAGATCAGAGCTTTCGGGAAAATGTAGTATCATAAAAAGATTGATTTTAAAGACAAGACAACCCATTTAGGGTTATTTTACACCAAGAGGTTAGGGAATTGTACTCATACATTCATATTTACATTTTTTGTGTAGCTGTTTCTAAAGGTTGGTTGGTTGTGTTTTATGGCATATCAACCCTTGTAGGTTATGTAATGCCAAATCTTGTTTATACATATATATATTAAAGACATGATTTGTAAATGAATAGCTTGTAGATAACAATATTTATATGAACAAAGGCTCATTTGTTTGCACACAGTTAAACGGTTTTAAGTATTACTATCTGACACTAATAGTTCTATTTGCCAGAGTTAAATAGTTCTGTTTGACCAATAGTTGGGACGCTAACAGATACGACTATTCTGGTTCAGAATAGACCTGGGAGAAATAGCAATGAAGGAGTACTCTACATTCCCCGAAACTCCATGACTGGAGTTTCACTATCAGATGATTTAGTGTCATATACAGGACACTCATTAGGAGGGTCTTACTCCAATGTAAGGGATACATTTAGGATATTCTAAGACCTACCAATAGAGTAGATAACCAAAAGAGTTATCATACAAGGAAAATAACCATTAGTGTAAGAAAGGCATATGAAGGCAAATGCTAATATTGGCAAAGATCAACACTTTTAAGAAAATGTGCTATAGTTAAAAGAAATTAAATTTGTACCTGTTTTTTCTTTTACTTTTTTAAAATGTACAATCACTATAAGTATATAATTTGAAAAATTAGATTTAAGACAGACTATCAGAGTAAAGCCAGGTGATAGCTGCTTTAAGGAAGGTTACTGCCACTAATGTTGATGGTTTTCTTCACCAAATTAAAGGAATAATAAAGATAATGAAGAAAACCTAAACTCTTTAACAAAACAATCAAAAGCACACTTCAGAATTAAGTGTCAAGAAGCTTGAGATAGACTACCAAAGAGTTTTGACCTTAACTCTATAGAAAAGATAATGAAGGAGCTGATATACGTATTTACCTGACCCCTCCACCATAGGCAATATGTGACACAAAGTCAATTTTTAAGCAAAGTAAAACTGGTTTGAATTCATTCTGAAGGGGATTAGTGCAAATGGAAATGCAAAAAGCCTGGTTTAGGATTTGCCTTCAGGTCACCGATTCTATTTTGGAGTTGAAGTATAAATTACAATGTCAAAAACAAACCATAGATTTAACAATATATTTCCAAGAAGAATAATCAAAAATACTTTCTGAATTTCGCAAAAATCTACTTATGAATGACAACCTCTGTTCTATAGTAGTTGTTATAGTTGTATATAAATTTCTGACACTAAATGTAGACACCTCATAATAAAGTCCATCCATAAATTTAAAGACTTAACCAAGCCAAAATCAACTACACAGATGATTTGTTTATAGTGTTGAAGGCTTGTGTAGAACCAGTCATATACTTTAGATAAGCTAATAACAATATATACAATGAGGCAGAGGTATTACAAGAACTACTTAATGACTGGGAAGGCAGTAAAAATAACATGCAACCAAATTTTAGACCAGTTTGTTACTTTATCTTAATAGCATATCAACCTTCATGGGCTATTTAATGCCAAAGCCATTTTTGTAAAAGAACAGTAGTGATACTATATTTAACCCATACCTGGAGAGATAAAGGGATTCTTACTTTTCCCAAGTCTGAAAGTGAATGTAAAAGCACAGCTGGAGTTTGAACTCACTTTGATGTTGCAATCTAGTACATTAGCCACTAGGGACTCTAAAAACTAGTAGATGAATACTTCTGATACCACTCCATTATTTATGTTTTGACATTTTTTTTTTTATCTTGAGTAAATCATACTTGATTTGTTTTCTTTTTAACATTAAAAGGATTTTTTAATCTTTTCAGTATGCATATTTCATATGAATATTTGAAAATGTAAATAAAATTACTGCACTAAATGTAAACTTTTTTCGTCAGATATGATAATACTGAAATTTATTGTAGTATTTTCATAAATTATATTGAACTTTCATATTCTATAATCTTGACTAATAAGTTATGTATTAATTAATGATTTTTGTTGTCTCATATCCAAACATTTAAATGATAACAGGTCTTTACAGATTTAAAATATTTTCTCAATTACATTAATTTTATAAGAACAGATAATACTTTTAATCTTATGGTAGCAACAGATTTTTTATTCACTGAAGATAGAATGACTGCAAAAGCTAGTGTCTTTTTACTATCCTGAATATCTCAAAAGATTTGCTGAGGAGTTTACAATTCTTTCTTATATATTGATTGATAGATAACACCTTTCATTTTTTCTTCAAACATCTGAATGACAATTTTAAAAATAGGACATAATAATAATCTACTCTGAGTACACACACATACAATACAATGTGATATGTGTGTATGTCAGGCAATGTGCTACAGAGTAACAAGAATGTGGTAACACAAGGCATTACTATTTGTTGTATTATCATGACTATTTGGTCTAATTTTTATCAAGTTGATTTTAAAAAATTACCTTCTGTCACATCTTGCTAGTACAGAAGAATTAGTTAAAAAAAACTCAAAGCTGTATAAATATGTTAATATAATCATAATTTTAGAAATTTATTTTTTTCTTAATTTTACTTTATTTTTTGTTTTATTATATATATATATATATATATATATATATATATATATATATATATATATATATATATATATCCACAGGATTTGGGGAAAGGAACAAATACTACACTCAAATCCCTACCTAAAAACCAGAGAAGTACTAATCCATACATAAAATAATTGCCATTGACAGAAAAAAATGCTAATATTAATAATAGCTCAAATGAGAAAATGTTTTACCTTTGGAAGCCAAATTGCCGTACCAATTCTTCATTACTGGAACCTTTAAGAGTGAAAAAAATAACAGCAAGATTAATATAATATTTTATCTATGAAAAATAGAAACTCAACAAAAGAAAGTTTTCAGTTTGAATTTCTAATCCTTGTACTTGGTTGGGTTTCATGGCATATCAACACTTATAGATTATTTAATATCAAATACTATTTATACATATATATTAGATATATATGATTTGCACACACATTTTTAAATGAGCCAGAGCTCATTTTTTGCACACAGTTAACTGGTTTCAAGTATTGCTAACACTAATGATTCTATTCAATATTAAGCATTTCTTTGCACACAGATGGATATACATAAGCAATCTGTAAGTGAATAGTTTGTAGGTAATTTTATTTCTAAAGATAATTAGGGTTAATTTATTTCTACACAATTAAGTATTGCTAATGTTTGCACACAGTTAAATGGTTTCAAATATTGCTAACAGAATTCTATTTAATATTAATCATCTCTTTGCACACAGTGAAGTAGTTTCAAGTATTGCTATTTAACACTAAGAATTCTATTCAAAACTATTCATTCATTTTTGACTAGTCAGCTGGGGCTGTAGAATACACCGACTGCACTTCTGCAAAGGGGTAAGACCACACACACACACACACTAACGAGTGTCCTAGATATGACACTAAACACTCTGATGGTGTGATTTCAGTGATGCTGGAGCTTTGGGGAACATGGAGCACCCCTTCATTGCCATCGCTCTCAGGTCCACTTTGGCCCAGAGTAGTAGCACCTGATAAGGCCCTATCCATGGGTCAAATAGAACTAAACAGAACTATGGGTCGAATGGAACTAAACTTGTGCTAAAATAAATTACTTGAAATAGAACTGTTTTGACATCTGTGTGGACAAAAAGTATACTTATACTAAACTTAATTATTTGAATTAGAACTGTTTTTGACAATTAAACTGTGTATTTACATTTAAACTGTGTACTTATGCAAAACTGAATTGTTTGAAATTGAACTGTTTTTGACATTAAAACTGAATTGTATAAAATAGAACTGTTTTAACATTTAACTATGTGAAAACAAAATCTGTACTCATACTAAACTGAACTGTTTGAATTAGAACTGTGTGACTAAAATGAAAAGCTTGAAATAGAAATGTTTTTGACAATTAAACTGTGAACTCATGCTAAGCTGAATTGTTTCAAATAGAACTAATTATTTGCATAAAAATGGATTTGGTATTAAATAACCTACAAAGGCTGATATGCCATAAAAACCAACCAACCTATTCATTCATTTGCACACAGTCAAATGGTTACAAGTACCAATAATTCAATTTTTTGTATACAGTTAAACAGTTCGAAGTATTTCACATTAACTTTTATTTGCACATAGTTAAATGGTTCTAAGTATTGCTATGTAACACTAACAATTCAACATCAATCATTTGTTTGTGTACAGTTAAATGGTCAAACTGTTCTATTTAATCCATCGATAAGATCCTATCAAGTACTACTACTCCAAGGCAGAGTAGACCTGGGAGTAATGACAATGAAGGGGAACGCTACATTCCTCAAGCTCCAGGACTGAAGCCTCACTATCAGATAGTTTACTGTCAGGACACACATTGGGGACAGGTTTTACCCATCTGCAGAGATGCAATCAGTGTATTCTACAATCCCAGCCAACTGGACTACTAATTATTGTAATCATCATCATCATCATCATGTCGCGCCGTCCGCGCGGACATCCCTGACCGTCTCTTGCCATTTCTCCCTATCATTCATCGACTCCGGCAGGTCTTCAGGGTTACATCCCGTGTCCTCACATAGCTGCTGTATGTAAGTTCGTGCTGGTCGTCCCACTCTTGCACATCCATGTGTGGGGGTCCACAGGAGTACATCGCTTATGAGCTCGTCCTTGCTTCTCCAGCAGTGTCCTGCGTGTCTGGTTCGTCGAACTTGTATAGTTTTTGTGATGGGGGGCAAGTGTCCGTATAGTTGGGGTCTCGTGGGGTGTTGTCGCCAGGACTTGTTTAATACTGCTCTCAACATTCTTGTATAATTTCCGTCCAGCCTCCTCTCCAGCCGCTTCGTAAGCGTCCATGTGGTGCATCCATATAGCAGTATCGACACAACCGCTGCCTGGAAGAAACTGCGTTTCATTTTATCAGTTAGGTCCGACTTCCATATGATCGAGAGCCTATCGATAGCTGTCCATGCCTTCGTCAGTCGTGTGTCGATGTCCTTCTCGGTTGATGAGACGCTGCTTCCTAGGTAGGTGAATTTGTCGACTAGTTTCAGAGGGGCTCCGTCTAGTGTGGCAATGTTGCCCGTTTGGTTGTAACACATATATTCGGTTTTGTTTGCATTGACATGGAGGCCAATGCCAGCTGCGGCTCGTTCCAGACTATGCAGTAGTGTCTCTGCTTGTTTAGGCGTATTCGCTAGTAACGCCAAGTCATCAGCGTAGTCGGCGTCCGTGATTGTTTTTGCGGGGTACCTTTTGCTTCTTCTCTTAGTCAGCTGGAAGCCATTTTCTCTGATTTTGTCGATCGAAGTCCTAAGCACATAGTCTAGACAGATGATAAAGAGGTACGGGGCTAGTGTGTCTCCTTGTAGTACTCCTGCAACAATGTCGAAGTATTCCGTGTCTCCATCTGGTGAACGTACTTTCACTTTGGTGTTTCTGTAGAGAATCATTATCGCTGCTACGGTTTCTTTTGGTAGGCCGTATGCTAGTAGGATTTGCTCCATCTTCCCTCTGTGTATGGAATCGAATGCCTTGGTAAAGTCGACAAATAGTAATGTCGCCTGTAAGTTTTTTGCCCGAACGCCTTCCAGGATTCTACGGATGGTCAGTATTTGTGAGGTTGTGGATCTATTTCTCCGGAAGCCATTTTGGTTTTTCCTAAGGATGTTGTCTATTTTGGGTTCTATGCGGTTTCGTAGTAGGGCATTGTAGATTTTGGCTGCTATGGATGTAAGTGTTATCCCTCGGTAGTTCTTGGCTAGTCCGAGGTCGCCTTTTTTAGGGAATGGAAGGATGCATCCCTTCGTCCATCGTTCTATCCTATTTTGACTATAGACTGCGTTGCATTGCCGGAGCAGTATATCGTCGAATTGTCTCGTCTTCCACACTTCTGGGGGGATCTCGTCTAGCCCCGCCGCTTTCCTATTTTTAATTCTTCTGAGAACCGAGTCGAGTTCTTCTTTGGTGAAAGGACCTAGTTTTACGTCTAATTGCTTACTAATAATTCTGGTGATCGGTTCATCCGTTATTTCCGGTGGGTTTCCTAGTAGATTTTTGAAATGCTGTTCCCACAGTTTTACTCTTTCTTGTTGGCTTGCAGCTTTCAATTTTGCTTTGGCTGTGCTCTTCCTTCCACTTACTTCGTTTATTGTTTGCCAGGCTATCCTGGATTGCCTATCTTCCACCGAGTCTCTAATCTTATCTATCTGATTTTGTACGTATTCTGCCTGTTCTTTTAGGTATATTCCTGTTAATTGATGTTGTGCCTTTTCTAGTTTTCGTGCATTTGTGTTTGTTGGGTTCTTTCGATAGCTTTTGGAGGCAGTCTTCACAAGTGCACGCTTTTCTCTAGCCGCTAGCGTTTCCCAAGGGACTCTATATTTAGTTCTAGGTTTTGTTGGAATACACTTTTCTGCCGCCTCAAGGTGTGCTTCTACAAAATTTTCATATTCGTCATTTGGGGTGCCTATTTCTGCCTTCTCTTGTAGTGCTTCGAATCTGTTTCTTAATTCTAATGTATACTTATCTCTAATATCTCTGTTGTTGAGTAGGGCCCAGTCATAGTGCTTGGTCGTCGCTTTACGTGTGGCGTTTTTTCTTAGGCTTAGTCGTACTTTGGCCGTAACTATTCGATGATGGGAGGACACACCCTCGAAAGAGGAGTATGCCTCGCAATTCATCGCACTGTTTTTCCATTTCCTGTTTATAAGGACGTAGTCTATCTGTGCTTTACTCTTATTCGCGTATGTGTAGGTCCATAATTTCCCCTCCCTTTTTTGAAAGTTTGTATTGAGGCATGTTAATCTATTTTCTAGG